>JAWWEO010019299.1:0-15430 GCA_035582975.1 Ormyrus labotus | reverse complement strand
GCATTTAAGTTTCCATCAATAAAGAATGGTCCTATAATCCTATTATTTAGTATTCCAGCCCAGACATTTAATTTTTGTGGGTATTGTGAGTTGGCTTCTCTTGCCCAATGAGGGTTTTCAGCTGCCCAATATCTACAGTTATCCCTATTTAAGCTTGAATCAAGTTGAAATGCAGCTGCATCTGAGAAGATTATATTTGATGGAAAGTTGGGATTTTGTACTATGCGTGCCATCATATGATCACAAAATTTAATACGATGATCGAAATCGTCTTCATTTAACTTGTGTATCAGCGTTACTTCGAATGGATGGAAATTCTCTCTCTTTAGTGTGTTATGAACAGATGATTTACTTATTTCGTGCACTTGAGCTCTCTATATCTCGAGAGCTATTCATTTTGAGATTTGTGTCTGTGGACACTTTTGATCACGGGGTCTTGAAGTGTAGTATACCAAAAATTCAGCCAATTTCACCGGGAACCAAAACCCATAAGTTTTGTGCGGGATCCTTTGTATATCTTAGCGACAAAAAACTGGTTATGAACTAATGACTGAAGCTTAATAATATTGTTTCTTATACGTAAATCCATATCGTGATCCATTAAAATGACGTTATCTGAAAAACGTCCATTGAAGTTTTTCCACACTCGAAACCCATCCACTGACTGGATTCTTCCTACTGTTGGAGTTTTCATAACATTAACAATCTTATTATTTGGTAGGTTTTTTTCAATTACTTGAAAAACAATGACTACTCCAAGAATCTAGTAGCAGTATAGTGGTAGGACCAACATTTGGATAAAATATTTTCTTAAACCAAATTTCAAAAAGATCTAGAATAAAAAATTTACTATAAGCGAACTTTTCATTATTAGCTTACACTTATCTTTAAATTATATTAAATTGTTACATACAAATACTCACTTAAAGTTAATTTTCCAGATGTAGATGCTTCTACTTATACATTTTTAGATTTGAATATTTGAGATTCCACAAATAATGGTTATATCCTATTTTTAACTTAGCTTTTTAAGTATTTATATTTTCAACACATCGATCAAATTAAAGAATTTTCAAAACATACTTATTTAAATTCATTAATTTATTTATAATAACTTCCGGAAAGGGTACTGGAAAAATTAACCCAAAAAAGCGTATTCCTGTGTATTTTGATGTGTTGAATACAAATATTATACTCAAAATTGACACAAATTGAATTATCATGGCGAAAACCATAAAAAACCCAGAAAAATCGTAAAAAAATCGTAAAAATAAAAGCGTATTCCTATGTATTTTGAAACGCTGAATACAAATAAACCATAAAAAAAACCCATAGGAATCATAAACAAATTGTAAAAATCGTCTCCAGAAATATTGAAAATTTTGAGCTAAATATTTCATATTTTTTACGCAAAGGATTAGATTAGATTATATTAGATTAAATAATATGTTTATTGTAAGGAGTGAGTTTAAAAGATAACCCAACCAACCATTCACCCCCTCCAAGTGCGGAAAGTCGCTTTCCCCCGTTTTCGGTGCAAAATTACTAAAGAAATAATCATTTTGGTCATTTGATACCAATGTTGCGGTTGAAGGGAGTTAGGGTTGGAGTTGAGGTTGGGTTGTTTTTCAATACACACGATGCGAGGTATAGTGCCTACTACGCGCTTTTTCTACGGGCCTTTTCCGGGATAAGTTATCTTGATGTTAGCTATTAATTAGATAAATAGTGAATGGATCACTTTTTAATTTTTTAACGCGACGTCGCCATCAAAATTCTGTGATTTTTCTATAATGAAACCTAACGCAAAATCATACTAACAATGGATACTAAAACGACAAGCGTCTGCCAGAAAACTTAAGTATGTAATGCAAGTTTCCGAGACGATTATAGTAAATTCATACTTGGTGCCCAATGACCAAGATGATGATTTCTTTAGTAATGTTGAGCCGAAAGCGGGGGAAAACGACTTTCCACACTCACAGGGCGGATGGTGGTTGGTTAGGTTATCTTTTAAACACACTGTTTAAAAGTGTTGTGTATTTCTGAAATTTTGCAGGCCATTTTTGGTAACGAAATTTGCGGAGCTTGCGGAAGTGAACTCTCGTTACAATTTATTCAAGAAATAACCAAACTCAACCCCAATCCCCCAGCGCGTAGTAAACGGAGTTAAATGCAATAAATTATGATTTTTATGGTTTTTTTTATGGTTTTCACCATGATAATTCAATTTGTGCCAATTTTGAATATAATATTCGTATTCAGCGCATCAAAATACATAGGAGTACGCTTTTTTTGGGTTAATTTTTTAAGTACCTTTTTCGGAAGTAGATCCTTAGTCTTTATTTCATTAAATTCTTTAATTGTCATAAAGTTCTAATTTCGTCAATTGTTTTTAAAACTGACAATCAATTCATTTAGAAAAACTTTATTTAAAATTTGCAGCCATGTATAATGTACAGACAGTGACGAAACGATTTTCGATGAAGATGCTCGAGCTGACGAAGAAGTAGCGCTTATGAAAGAAAAAGCTGCTTCATCGTTTAATCATCAGAGTGAGCTTCTTTGCACGGCCAGTAGCGAGCAAGAATGAGCAAGTAACAGCGAATCCGACGATGAGTCTGAGCAAGAAGAAACCAGGCGAGCGCAGCCTCCTGCCGACGCCGTAAAAATCGTCGATTTGGATGCTGATTTTTTTTTTTTTTTTTGGAGGAGGAGCAGGGAGGAAATCTTTGATACTCTTTGGCACAGAAGGTGCCGACGTACCCGTTACGACGTTGCCCCTTCGTGGATGTCCGCCGACTGCGTTCCGCGGTTAAAGCCGCAGACCAGAATCTGCAGGAGTCCATGGAGGGGACCTCCTCCCCCTGGCTCTAAACCCAGCCCCGGAATTCGCCGTTAAGTATTACTTCGGAGAGGGGACCAGGGTGTTTGCCATCAGGGCACTCTATTTATTTAAATTAAAAAAAAAATAATTTTATACTTAACTTTGAGGAGGTCCGCCTTCTTTCGCTTCAGAATATCCTCGGCGAAGTTGGCGACCCTCCCCCAGTTTTCCTGGCTGGCAAGTATGACCGTAACGATGTCTTGCGCAGTTACCCTTCCAACATCGTCCTCCAGTCTGCTCCTCTCCTCTTCCCACCGCCCACACATAAAAAACATGTGGTGGGCATCATCTCTGGCGGATCCGCAGTATATGCAACTGGGGTCCGCCACCTTCCCCATTCGCTGCAGATAGGCGTGGAAGTATTCGTGGCCGGACAGCATCTGGGTGAGGTAGTAATTTACCTCTCCGTGCTGCTGACCGATCCACGAGCCCATATAACATTGAATATTGGAGCAATATTGCTCCAATGTTGCTTTGCAATGTTAGTCTTGATGAGAAATATTCCTACAATGGTATGAAACATTTATGCAACCATGAGGCAATATTCCTGCAAACCAACATTTCCGTTTTTCTATTGCTTTTGTAAAATATGGGATGGTATACTAGTTAATTTTGCAACATTGCAGCAATATTTCTGCAAGATTTATCAGAGTTTCAGAAGTATTGCTGTTACATATATTTTTTTCTTCTGATTTTTCTCGCACTTATTCTCTATCCGTAAGCAAATTAACTAAATAAATAGCAATTATACTTCGTAATTAAAGTGCTCAAAATAAAAAAAAAATTTCTTGAACCCGTATTCGAACCCAGGGCCTTTGGCTCTTTAGGCAAGCTCTTTACCGTTGAGCTACTATTTTGTTTTAATCTCTTTATTCGGGAAAAATAAAGATTTACCCACGAAAATTTTAGCGCGGACGGGAGCTCACACGAGTTCGACCGTTTTACTCTTTCTCGCACGCTCTCTCTCGCTCTCTCTCTCTCTCTTTCTCTCTCTAACGCACGCACGGCCGCTCGCCGCCTCGTGAAATCGCGAAAAAATGATAGCCGAAAAACCGGCCACAAATTTCGAGGGAACTCTTCTCCTGGCGCTACGACTCTCTCTCTTTCTCTCTCTCTCTCTCCCTCTCTCTCTCTCTCTCACCAGTAACTTTTAGGAAAATAAGGGCATACTTTCTGACAAATAACAATATAAAGATCACTGAATCATCAAAAATAGCAGAAATCATGAATGAATACTTCTGTAATATAGGAGGAAAAATTGAGAGACAAGATAAAAACACCTCAAAATGAAAAATTACAAATGCCACCCTTGAATGACAAAAGTATGTATTTATTTCCTACAAACCAAAAAGAAATAAATGAAATTATAAATAGCTTAAAAAACAAAAATGGAGGTTCAGATCAAATTAATGCTCAAGTTTTAAAAAAAATGAAAGAACACATTAGCATACCACTTACAAACATCTTTAATACATGCATAGAAAAGGAAGAATGACCACAAGCACTAAAAACACCAGAAGTTCTACCTATTTACAAAGGTAAAGAAAATCACTTAACTAGCAATTACAGACCAATATCCATTATCTCCAACATAGCAAAAATCTTTGAAAGATTAATACATAAGAGGCTATTAAGTTTTATAAAGAGGAATAAAATTATATCAGACAAACAATTTCGATTCAGAAAAAATATGTAACGTTTGTTCGTGGTTGCGCGAGAAACACGCATAAACGTTACAAATAAAAGTACAAAAGATGCACTTAATCATTTAACTAACTTAATATACAGTCAACTTGATAAAATTGAACCTGTAGTAGCTACTTTTATCGATCTCGCCAAGTATTTGATACAGTTGACCATAAAATACTTGTAGATAAACTTTCCAATTATGGAATAAGAGGTAATGCTTACAAATTAGTTAAAAGCTGCTTAGACAACATAAAACAAAGAGTAAAAGTAAACAATTTAAATAACCAATTCGATATAATTGAAACAGGTGTCCTACAAGGAACAATACTTGAACCATTTTTATTCATTATCTACTTAAATGATATATTCCAAATTCTTCCAGAACCCACAATATCATCTTATGCCGACGACACTGCAATAATAGTAAAAGGAAAATCATGGCTAGAAATAGAATCTAAATTAAACCTATACTTAAACAAAGTATCAAATTGGCTTGCTTAAACAAATTGTCTTTGTACGTAGAGAAAACAGTCTACATGGAATTTGAAAAATTTAAAGGTCAGCATACAAGATAAACAAATAACTAGAGTTGAAAGTACCAAATATCTAGGAGTTATCGTAGCCAATAACATGAGATGGGAAAATCACGTAACAAACATTTACAACAAAACAAAATAATTTTTACTTTCTATAAACTTACAAAAATACTATCTCAACAAAATCTCATGATACTATACTATGCTCTTTTCTACAGTATAATGTCTTATGGCATAATTACAAACTCTGCAAAATAGAATTCTTAAAATAATAAACAAAAATAACTTCTTAAAAGAAAAACAACCATTAAATCTTGATCAACCATTTACTTACGAATCTCTATTGTATCATTACGAAGACTTAAAAGACAACTTTATAAACTCAACTAGCAGCACCATTATAGTCCTAAAACATAACAGAAGAATAAGTAATAAAATCAGCTACGTAAGGGCCATTGCGTGCTGTAACAAATTACCTAACAACCTTAAAACTCTGACAAATAAAATTAATAGAAAAGCAAACTAAAAGAATGGTTAAAATCAAATTAAAAACAGCAAGTAATGAATACGCAGCAATAAAAGAAACAAATACAAACTACAATAAAATTAGAATAATCTTACACGAACTAATAGTTAATAAAAAAGGCTACTCAACTACATTACACTCATTGAATACAGCATTGTCACATCCAACATTGGAAGTCCATGGGGGTGAGATAATCACAGACAAACTTGTCCAAGACATAAGAACATATATCTATGTACACGGTAACTGCAATTTACACTACAATAGATCTCATCGCAGAATATCCAACTATAATTGGAAGAAAATGCAAGCAAACAACACTGAACTTATCAACTTAGCAACTAAAATAGCTGAAGAAATCACCAAAACCATTAATGAAAACAAACCTGTTCATTCTAAGCAAAAAAATAGAAAAGAAGGCTGTGACTTACGTCACTACCCAAAAATAAAAGGAATAAAACACCAACACTATATAAAAGAACAGAAGGCAATCGCTACCGAAGAAAATAAAATTAAGTATACACCTATATAAGAAGTCTTTGCAACAATTGATGAAATAGCAATAGAAAATGTAAACAAAATTTTAGAAAATAATTGTCCTAAACCTCCAGGAAAACCAATTAAACAAAACAAGGAAATTAGAATGCCATATGGAGGCAAATTAGCTCGGAAATATTAAAGCACTTTTATCTCTTACGAAAAAGAATTATAGTACTTACTATAATCCTTACTATCATATCGATTGTATTCCAACTATAGTTAAATTATAAGTATAATTTAAGTGAACCTATAATCATTTCGCGATATTATAATTATTAACTACGGACACCAAAATGTCACTATAATTCTCATTTGTTCACTATAATTCATTCCTATAGTGATATATTACACACTGTTAGGCATAAGACTACAGTACTTACTACATGGTGACTTACTATAGCTCAAGATTATAGTCTGAAGCTACATTCTACATAAAGATCCTATAGTATTTTCTACGTCACTATAGTACCTTGCTATAGATTCCGAAATTACGATTTAAAACTAAATACAAAAGAAAAAAAGCAGTTAAAATTTTTAAGTAAAACCAGACCAGCGAACAGGTAAAAACTTTACCCTGCTGTTATTTTACTATATACTACTATATATTGTATTGTTACTAATTATTTTACAAACAAAAGCCTCTGTAACTTATTCATAAACATAATAACGAAGCGGGAATAAATACTTCCTTCCTAAATAAAGAATTCCCCACTGTGAGAAAAAATTTTCTCAAACGCTTGAAATGCTTGATTTCCTACGCTACTTTTAAACATGAAATGAGGACTATTTCATGCCTGAGTTGGGAAAAATACTATTCCATGATTAAAATACGGAATGAATTATTTTTATGGAAATTCATAAATGTTCAATATGGTAATAAAAAGTAATAATACCAAGTCATACACGAATTATTGATACTTATATACTTGACTATTTATTAATTGATTTCAATACTTTCTTTTGTTTAATTTGTATCAATATTGAGTATATTTCTATCAGGTCATTTATTTATTTTTGTGTGAATATATACTTTATTACTTTGTTATTTGCAATTTATAATATACATTTATTCGAAGGTTTTTCTACATGAATTCTGATTTTGTTTAATTAACAATGTTAGTAAGTTCGCATGAAAAAATTATTTTCATTTACACATTCATATTTTATATTTGCAAGATGTAACGAGCATTATTTAATGAATTAAGCTGGTGAATCCTCTCCATTAGCAATGCACGGCGATGCAATGCCGTGTTTTATTAGATGTATGACTGCTCAGCTACTCAGTTGTTTGAAACGATTGTCGCGCGTTCTTCCGCACGCGGAAATGGTAGCGTCATGAAAAATCTCTTACAAAAAGCGCGGAAAAAGAACGGAAGACGAGAGACGTTAGAAATAAAGACGTATCAAAATTTCAAAAAATGGAAATTTTGTTATTACATATTTTGATTGTATATGTTGTATTCTGTATGAAAATAAATTTTGATGCAAAAATTTAAAAGATTAAAGGAGTAATAGCACGTAATGCGAAAATTTTTAATTTTAGATTTTTTGAAATAATTTCTAAAAAGGTTATTATTTATTAGTAAATGTCACCAGAACAATATATAAATGTATAAAGATTTAAAAAAATGGGTTTTATTACTATAAAATATATTTTAAATATAGCACGCGGATCGTGCTTCAGTCGTGTCACCACGGTCGCCGCAGTTACTTTTTGACAACCGATTGCTTTTAGTAAGTGCTACATGTGCGTTGAGGTTAATGTTTGTTTATCCTTTAATAAAGTAAGGTGTAGAATCTTCGAGAACCATCAAGAAATATAACCCTGGACACAGGTAGATTTCATTTTTCTATTTCAGGTCCTATTTAGTCATGATTTTGAAGTGCTTTTTTATGTACTGTTGTGTTTTAAAAGTGCAATTGGTGTAATAAGTACTGTTACAGATATGTAATTCTAAACCCTATGCCAGCATTCTCTGATACTACAGACATTATGCTGCTTTTAATATCATGCGCATGGACCATTACAAGCTTCCACTTATTAAAGAAAGAATGATCATGCAGATATTAGTTTATAGTAATAATTCTGATGTTCTTTGTCAATAGTACGACATAAGGTTCGACAGAGAGATAATAGAGAAGAGTTATGTTAGTTTATCTTCATAAAATTAAAAGCATTTTTATAAAATGGTGTTTTTATAATTTTAATTATATAGCTTGACATTAATACCATGATATTTAGCAACAAGAAGCAATATGTTAGGATTTTATTATAAAAACTTTGGCAAAAAACGTCTGACATTGGTATACGTGGTAAACTATACATGTTGCAGTATTATTTATATATCAGAGTAACTTAATGTTCTAATAATCTTATCTCATTATTGTACGTCTCTGGAACTGTAAAGCTTTTATATTTATTCTATTATTTTGAAGAGTGAATATAAAATAATATCTAAATTTAACAATTGTTTTGTATTAATGGGTAATCGCTAAACGGTATATAGTGTATATAGTTTACTTCGAAATGTAATTTTAAAGGTGTATTTAAAATTTCTAATTTAAATAATGAAAATTGTTCGAGTTATAGTTCGTGCCTATTTGAAAAATCTTGTTTCGAGAAAAACGCGTTTAAAGTTTCAAGGTGAGTTACAGCTAAAAAAAATGAAAAATTCTAATATTAAACATTTTTCACCGTTAGTCTGCTATTCCAGAACTATTTTTATATTATTGACAAAATGGCTTGAAATTTTTAGCAGATTATAGTTTTATATATTCTTGAATACCAAAATTGTTTTCAGAGCAGTTGATAATTTAATTTAAGAGTTATAATCTTTTTAAAAAAAAAACGTTCGATTGAAAATCTCAATCCTTCGAAAATCGAAAATTTGCGATATAACGAATAAAAATAAACTAAAAAAAGATTTTTTTACCGCCATCTCAAAAAAATTAAAAAAAATGAAAGATGCAAATCCGGTCAGTAAAAGCTGAGATACACACACACACGCACACACACACACACCACTGTGGAGAGCCTGAGAACTCCCATGTGGCGCGTCCTCGGGTGGCGGATAGAGGAACACTCTGTAGACGTGAGGAACACGCCTATGGCGTAGAGGGGAAATAAAATATCCTCCGCGCACCAACAGGTAAACTACCCCGTTCCTAGATCCACATATCCTATCCTACACTCCTCCCCTTCCCCGATGCTCCCCTGTCACAGCACACTGGGAGTGCCCGAATCTGTGCCGCCCCGGGCGAGCGCCAGTCCGTCCGTAAACTGGTGCACGCACATATGTCCGTGACTGGTCGGGACTGGTTAAGCGAAGGCAAGGCCCCACGTACTGGGGATAGATAGGTGTATCTGTACGTGGAAACACCTAACCGAAGGGTATACCCGTTCCTCGTTATTTCGGCCCGCTCCTTTACACACGAAGCGCTGGTAATTATAAGAAGTATGGCACCATCAAATAGAAAAGAAAGTGAAAGAAGAGAAGCTGGTAATCCCACACCAGAAGAATCAAACAAGAAGAAGTCAAAGAAAACATAAGAGTTGGAACGAGTCGAAAAGCTCATCACTGAGCTGTACGAATTCGTTCAACCTAAGCAGAACTTGCACAAGGAGATAAAAAGCAAGGTGACCGCCATAGGTGCTGCGTCCAATCGACTGAGGAAGACGATGATGGAGGAGGTAGAATGCCGGATGTCGACGCCATCAACGGCGGCGCGGGCGTCTGCGACACCGTCGCACTCTCAGATATCCTAGGAGACCCTGGCAACGGAAACAGAGGTGATAATCGTGGAAGAAACCTTAACGTCGAATCCCAGAAACAACACCAGGGAGAAACGGAAAAGGCATACCACCACACCGGAAGATGTCAAAAAGAAGAAGCGGAAGGAGGAAGAATCAGCCCCGCTAACCGTGAGAAAGGACCGCCTGCCAAACCTGCAGAATGGCAGCATGTGAAGGGGAAAAAGAAGAAACAGATCAAACAACAACCCCAGAAACAGAGGAACTCAGGGCCAAAGACGAATGCGCTGATAATTCGCCGGAAAGACAAAGAGAAGTACTCGGACATCGCCGCTGGTACTGCCGCTGGTATGGCTCAAAAGTGCGTAGACAAGATCCGCAAAACAGCCATTGGAGATATGCTGATTGTTCTTACAAGGGGAAACACCGAAGAGGCCCCTTCTTTGCAAAAGGCCATCAAGGAACTCCTCGGAGACGAGGCTACAGTGATCAGCAAAACACCAGAAGAAGAACTCGAGGTAAAAGACATCGATGAAGCCACAAGTAAAGAGGACGTTCTCGAGATATTGAAAAGCGCAGTCGGATAAGACATTGAAATCCCACTGGACGCTGTCAAATACCTGCGGAAGGCGCACGAAGGCACGCCGACGGCAACTGTACGATTTGCGTCAGCCGTGGCTATGAAAATAGTTGGAGAAAACAGCATAATCAGGATAGGCTGGGTCAACTGCCGAATAAAAATAGTAAGGAGGCCCGCATTATGCTTTAAGTGCTGGGCATTTGGACACGTTGCAAACAAGTGTAAGAATCGAGTCGACCGATCCAAGCTCTGTGTAAAATGTGGAGAGGGTGGTCACAAGGTTACATGCAAAAAGGAGGCCAAGTGTTCCCTCTGTACTGAAAAGGGCAGCATACAGGACTGTGCACACGTTGCTGCTAGCATCAGATGTCCAGCATTCAAAGGTGCACTATAGGTGATCAGCAAAAGATCAAAATGAAGATAATACAGCTCAATCTTAATCACTGCGAGACTGCGCACGACCTGCTCACGCTCACGCTGAAGCCTGATTTGGTGTTGATCTCGGAACCATACCGGCACCTGGGGACACAGCTCTGGGAAATGGATGCCAGCACGAAGGCCGTTATCTGGTAGTGTGGTAATTATGCATTCCAGGGTAATGTTAACAGTACAGAAAATGGTTTTGTGAGTCCTAAACTGGGTGGAATATATTGCTTGAAGCGATGTCTACGTTAGACCTGGTCTTAATGAACAGAGGAAACGAACCCACGTTTGCAAGAGGCGAGGCAACATCGATAGTGGACCTCACCTTCGTGAGTAGCACTCTTCTCAGAGGTCACTACACGTGGGAGGTCATGGATATCTATACCGCCAGCGACCATCGAGTAATATCCTGGGAAGTCTCTAGTGACCGGAGAGCCAAAACTTCATCCAAGAAGATCAATGGAATTGGCTGGAAGGCAAGCACCTTTGATTACAATACGTTCCGGGAAGCCTTAGACAATCGTCCGATCAATGGTAGTAGTGCTACAGGGAGGGCAAATGACATCATGACAAGAGTGAAGAAGGCTTGTGATGCCACTATGCCACGAAAGCGTACAGCCAGCAGGCTTCCATCAGTGCATTGGTGGAACAGCGAAATTGCCTCGATATGCAAAGAGTGCATGCGGGCAAGGGGACTATCTAAGCGTGGACGGAAAAAAGCGAACTACGCGGAACTGGAGATGAAATACAAAGAGGTGCGCCGTAAGCTAAGTAAAGTCATGAAGCACAATAAGAAGAAATGCTGGGAGGAGCTCTTGAATGAAGTCGATAGTGATCCGTGGGGTAGACCGTACAGAGTGGTAATGGTAAGACTGAGAAGCCAAGCGATGTCACCACCTACGTGTCCTGACCTTTTGAAAAAGATAGTGGCAGAGCTCTTCCCACAACAGCCAGAGACCCGTTTCGTAGTAAAATGTAATGATGTGGAGTCAATCCCGACAGTGACAGAGGAGAAACTACTGAATGCCTGTTGTAGATTTGGAAACGCCAAAGCACCAGGCCTTGATGGAATCCCGAACATAGCACTGAAAGCGAGCATAAAAACAGTCCCAGAGTTATTTTTGGATATGAACAACACTTGCCTACGGGAGGGAATTTTTCCAGCCAATTGGAAACAGCAGAGACTAGTGCTCTTGCCCAAGGGGAAAAAGCCCGCAGACAAAACCTCATCTTACCGACTGCTCTGTATGCTCGACACGATTGGTAAGATATTGGAGAGAATTATCCGTGGAAGAATCGATGCCGTAGTCGTACCGCAATTGTCCGACAACCAATACGGCTTCCGCAAAGGCCGTTCGACTTTGGATGCCATAAACCGGGTCGTCTCCACTGCAAGAGAAGCGATATCGGGCAAAAGGTGGGAAAGAGGCACAAAGAAGTATTGCTTTGTGATAACGCTAGACATAAAGAATGCCTTTAATTCAGCTAAATGGAGCCATATTATGGAGGCTTTTACCAAGATGAATGTACCGGAGTATCTGCGGAAGATAGTCGGAAGCTACTTTGAAGACAGGATTCTTAAGTATGACACTGATGATGGTCCGCAGGAGTACAAAGTCACTGGCGATGTTCCGCAGGGTTCAGTACTAGGCTTTCTACTCTGGAATGTCATGTACAACGGACTACTGAAGTTGGAGTTGCCGAAAGAGGCAGAACTAGTGGCATTCGCGGATGATGTGGCCCTAGTGATAGTAGCGAAACATCTGGAGGAAACGTCAGAAAGGCTTGAGCACGCTGAGTGCAACGGAAATAAGAAGAAATGAGAGAGCCAACAGCCTATGCCGGTGGCAACTGCTATGGGACTCATCAAACAGCGGAAGATGGACACATCGTTTGATCCCGCAGGTTGACGCGTGGCTCAACCGCCCACATGGAGTGGTAAATTTCTACCTGACTCAGATGCTTTCAGGGCACGGATGCTTTCGGGCGTATCTTTATAAATTCAAACATCAGGATTCACCTGAGTGCCCAACATGCGACTGAGTCGGTGAGGATGCCGAACACGTATTCTTCGAGTGCCCGCGCTACAGTGCGGCGCGCAGAACATGGGACGCTGCGATTGGACAAAAAATTATACCAGAGAACCTGATAGAATCCATGCTCATATCAGAGACAGCATGGGAGGCAACAAACGCCTATGCAGCTGAAGTTCTCAATGACCTACGCTGCGTGGAACGGAAGAGGAACAAGAAATAAAAAAAAAAAGAAGACAATTCAAAGGAAATGACGACTTTGGCAAGAAGAGCAAATGTTCGGACATGTACATAGAAGATGACCACGCGTAGAAACACTGGAAAACACACACACAACCATACCAACACACACGCACACGCACACGCACACGCGGGGAAATACGCGTCAAGATAGACGGACGAGGCTATGAGCCAACAAGTAGAGTGGCCAGACAGTCATCATCTAGGAGAGTCCACAGAACAATGGCCCCACCCGGAAGTAATGCCTAACGGCGGTTTCCGGGGTGGCTCAGCTATAGAGAAAAGGGTTATGGGTTTTAGTGAGTAAGAATGTCACACTACCAGGAAGTGCGGTCCCTTCCTGGTGTCTGCCTATGGCCGCTCCGGTTGATGAAAATTTCCCATACTCCCTCGTAAAATAAAAAAAAATAAAAAAAAAAACACGCACACCCACATCCATACAGACATTTTTCAAAAACCATTTATTCTTGTTCCTGACACCTTAAAATACAATTATAACAGACTTTTGGAACAACTTCAAAAATTACTATCAGAAAACAGCAGTCATCAGAAACTTCGTTAGAAAAGCACGAAGGAGTGATGTACGGTACTGGAAAATTTTGAACTGCCCAAGTAATAAATCCAGGAAATTATTTTGTGAGAAACTTTAGTTGTTTTTCTCAAAATCAATTTTTTCAATCTTTCAAATTTTCCTTACCAGATGAAACTGTACATGAAGGTTGGTTATTATGTTTATAAAAAAAACACAAACTTTTGTCCTTCAAATAATTCTTCAGTTTTGTATTGGTAATTAGATTTTATTAAATAGAGCATTTTTTCACTTTTTGATGTTTCGTAGACATAAAATGGTCTTAAAATTGTATTTTTAGTACCCTAACCTTAATAGAACATAGAGAAACGGCATCGACTCGCATCAACTTGGATTCATTTTTTTCTCAAAGTAAAGATAATTACCTACAAAATGAAAAAGAATGCCCTTGATACGATGAAAATTGACAGAGTTATGCGCATTCAAATAATTGCAACATTTCGATGAAAAATTTTGTTGCAATAATTTTTTTGCGTAGTGTATTTTTAATCGAAGTGCGGGAAGTAGTACTTTTTCATTTATTTTGGAAAACTTATGTAGTAAACTAACGACGTCTACCGACGTCATGTGGTTTCTTTAAATGATAAATACATTGTAATTGCTTGAAATAGAATGCTTTATAACCGATTGTGGATTCGAAGAAGCTAGTCGCACGTAATTAGGATAATCGGCACTGGAAAAAGCCAGTGCGTCGGTAGCCGAGTGGTTGGGGCTCACGCTTGCCGTCCGAACGACCGTGGTTAGATTCCGATTATCGGCACGTACTTTTTCATACATAAATCCCAAATCACCCCGTTACAGCATAAGTGTAGCTTTCTCGACATTTTAAAATTATTTATTCATATTTTTGATGATATTATACTAATTCCATCAATTTTATACGTAAATTTTCAACTACCTTTTTTTTTCCTAATATTTTTCAGGAAGGGTGCACTCAGCTATTGTATCAGTTGTAAACTGGGATCAACAAAGTGTTACCGTAGAATGGTTTGAAAACGGAGAAACAAAAGGAAAAGAGGTAACAGTTTTCTTTTAGCATCACCTAATAAATTTAATAATTTAGATTTTAAGTTTACTTGTATGTGATATGTGAACTCTATGATTTTAAAGATTGGGGTATTTCCTTTACTGTTCGCGATTGGCTCATGTGCGTGTAGCCTGTGTAATGATAATGAATGGAAGTTTCAGTTTATCAAAGAACCCCGTAACAAACCGTATCAGAAATGCCTATTAGTTTATTTGGCTAAAACTTTAAGAAAAGGTGTTTTAAAAATCCCGCTTCAATTGGATTGTTACCTTTTTAGAGAACGTATAGCTGTATTATTATTTTATTAAATAATTGCGTCAAAAGGTGCCGAGCGGTTTGCGCCTTTTGACTGGTTGCGTGGCCGAGGGGTATGGAGGGAAGGAGGGACTTATGCAACTGTTTCGTCGCCCTCGTCAGCCCTGATTACACACATGGAAACATGACTAGGGAGAGCGACTCGATATTGCAATACTTTAAAATGCCCCTTTAAAAAAGAAAAAGAGCGAGAGATAGGGAGAGAGAGGGGAGGGAGAGATAGATAGATAGATAGACCTTTATTTTGCCTCAGCGGCAAAAATTATAAATACAAGTTTGTACAATCGTCATTAC
>JAWWEO010019298.1:0-15431 GCA_035582975.1 Ormyrus labotus | reverse complement strand
GAGGGGGGGACGGAGGAGGGGGGGAGGGGGGCTGAACGACAAGCATAACGCTTACAACTATATAATATAGTAAGATATTTGTATTTTTTGTTAAAGAAATTGGTTGTTGAACATTTTGTGTTAAAAATCTTATTCAAGTTATCAATTGAGGGTTCTGCAGTCTAATAGTGTAAGTAAGCACCCGCTCCCCGAACTGACTAACTGGCGGGACATTTTCATTAAATAAATATTAATTACTTGCTTATCACAGGCGACTTTCGGCAGTCCCGCAAAAGTATACCCGTGATAATATTACTCCCAATAATCATACCATCATCGACGAAAACAGCAAGGTAAGTCACGTTCGCGCCTAACTTTCGTACATAAATGAACCATTCAGACATACATCTCTTAAAATTACACTTGAGCAAATAATCGCTGAGTCTTTTGTCCCAGTACCTTGATGCTTGACGTAGTCCATACAGGGATTTCTTGAGCTTCAGTACTTGATCATTGGTCGCTGGTTCTATGCCGGGTGGTACTTCAACATAGATGCGCTCCTCTAAATCTCCATAGAGAAAGGCTGTTTTAATGTCGAATTGACGTATCTCGAGGTCGTAATGGGCTGCTATCGCCAAAAGCATCCTGACGGTTTCACATTTTACAACAGGAGCAAATGTTTCTCCGAAGTCGATGCCTGGGCGCTGCTTGCAACCGTGCACACATAATCGTGCCTTGTAACGTTCGATGGTACCTTCCGTATTTATCTTGACTTTAAACACCCACACAGCGTCCAATGGTACTGTATCAGCTGGTTTCTTGACAAGTTCCTGATTTTTATGGTGAGATAGCAGTTCCTCATTTATGGCTTGCTTCCATTTCTCCTTGTCTGGACACTTAAGGGCTTCCTCATACGTTGAAGGTTCGTAGATAGAAATTATATTATTTGCCTCATATTGTTTGGGCCTTTTCAGTTTTGTTCTATCCCTGAGGCGTGGAGGAGACATTTCTTCTGCATCCTGTTTTCTTTTTCTAGATTTATGATTGGAGTTTGTAGCCTCTTCTTTGCTCTGAGATCTTTTGGTCGACATTTCTTTAGCTTGTACTTTATGATTGTCTTGGTCCGATTGATCGTCAGTTTCCATAGCATCCGTTATTTCATCACTTATTCCATATGATTTTTCTTCAATGTCGTAGTCATCAACATCCATCTCAGTCTGCTTGACTGATTGATGTAGTGATTCTGCTTCTAATTTAGGGGAAAAATCTCCTTTTATAGTGTCTGAGATTATTTGAATTTCTGTACAGTTATCCTCGTTCCTGAAAACAACATCTCTAGATACAAATACTTTGTGCGATACTGGATCAAAGATGCGATAATTTTCGCTATCGTTTTGGTATCCTACGAGTAGTCCTTTTCTGGCTTTCGTGTCGAACTTGTGTCTGAATTCCTTAGGTATGTGTGTGTACGTGGTGGTGCCAAAGGGCCTCATGTATGTAGGGATATTCTATGTTTGATGCCCTTATTTGCCAGATAATTTTTCAAAGGCTGGTTATCGTATTCACGACCATTGTCACTTCTTAGGGCCTTTACTGTTCTTCCAAGAAAAGTTTTTACCATCTCACAGTACTCCTTGGTTCGTGTGTAGATATCGCTCTTGTGCTTTAAGAAATATACATGTCTATAACCAGATTTCTTATCCTTAAATAAAACAAAGTATTTTGCTCCTCCAAGAGGCGGAGATATGGGTTTACAGACATCAGTATATACGCACTCACCTATTTCGAAATTTTCTTCATCATGTGCTTTTCTCTTATAGGGTAAGCGGTGCATTTTACCATATTGACAACTGTCGCAGAAAAAATCTTTGCTCCGTACTGGTCCTGTTCCTTCGATGGTGCCTCGTCGAACCATCTTCTTGAGAGTGCCTTGGTTCACATGGCCCAAGCGCTCATGCAGGGTTTGAACGCTACAGCCGCTGTGATTCGCTTCGGCGGCGACAACAGGCTTGATCAGCATTCGACATATGTTGAGGTCCTTAATCTTGATACTACGTACAGCAACCTCGTTGCTTGATTTATGTATGATCTCAAGGTTGTCGCCGTCGAGTACGACTCTAATACCTTTGCTAGTTGAGACGTTGGGCAAGAACAAATTTTTCTTAAGTGTCGGGACGTACAACACATCTTCTAGTTTACCGTCAAGCCAAACATTATCGATCAGCCTTTTGATAAGAATTGTACCAATTCCAGCAGCATCGAGGATGTTGTTATCTCCAAGTCTTATCTTGACGTTATTTATTTCTTTTAGGTTGGAATACCACTCGCGTCGGAAAGTCATGTGACAAGACGCTCCAGAATCACTTAACCAAGTTTCTCTTATGTCGAGATCCGATAACTGCTGGTTTATTTTCGAAGTGGCGCTAGCTCCGAGAATTTTTACCGTGTCGGTACTGTCGGAAACTTTCCCGAATGTAGCGACAAGCGTGCCGGTGAATTTCGAACTTGCAAGATTTAACTGCCCGCTTTCGGCAGTTTCTTGATATGTGCCCTTCACGACTACAATAATAACACTTTACTCTTCCTTTGACCTCCGAACGATTTTTGTTTTGCGTTTATCGCGCTGAATGCCGTAACGGTCTCTTTTTCTTGGCTCATGCATCTCTCTTCCATGAGAAGTCTTTCTTAAAGATATGACAATTTCTGTCGACTGGACTCGACACTTTCCCAAGCTGTAATGAAGCTTCTATATTTTTCGGGTAGACCGCCAAGGATTTTAGTCATCATCGAAACACTTGAAACATTTTCTTTAACGTCTTTAAGTTGCTGCACGATGCTCTCTACTCTCGAAATGTATGAAATGATTGATTCATTTATTTCCATTTTACACTCGTGGAATTTTTGATGGAGAGGGAGTTTATTTGTTTCCGAATGCTCCTCGTACAGAAGGCAAAGTCTGTCCCAAATTTCCTTGGCTGTGGAGCACGTTATCACTAACTTCAACTACTCTGGTGGCATCGTCGACACAAGTATTAGATTTGCTCGTGCGTTGTCTTTGTCCCATTTTTCTTGTTTCTCAGTATCTGTTTGAGGCCGCACTTCTACACCAGTCACAATTTTCTTTAATCCGGTTGCCACTAACATCTGTTCTAGCTGGTATTTCCATAATTGGAAATTCGTTCCGTCGAATTTGAAAACATTTTTGAAACTTATGTCATCACCCATTTTGAAGCGGAAAACTGTACAATCACTTGTGTAGAACGAAATTTCAAACTTGCGGCTAACCGTCCTTTTTGTTATACAGAGAGCAAAAAACTTTTGCACCAGCCTGGGCCTATAACCTATTGAGATCTTTACAGGGAATAGTGGATGAATTAAATGCGATAAGACTGTGGTTCTGTATAATTATATGTCCTTTATTTAAACACAGTTCTGGAGCACAGCTCCTCGTCGAGTATGATTAGCAGGCGGTCGGGACTTGAGCGAGAGTGTTAGCCTAAACGCGAAGGTTCACGAGCAGCGCTGCGGCACGCGCCTATACACTGTCACAGTTTTGTCGGGATTCACAAAACTGGACAGGGATTTGGAATACTGTAAAGGATAACTGTAGAGGAAAAGGGAATAAAGGATAAGGGAAAAGGGGTAGCTCAGTGGAGAGCGCGTGGGTGGAGCTTGCCGATATATTTCAAACTAAATATATCAACACTAAATTAACACCAAGAGACTTTTTATTTAACACTTTGTTATTGTACTTTACACGGTACGTTAATTTTACGGGCGCCAGCAGCGAGGAAAACCGCGGCACCCAGAACCAAAGTCGCGCGCACCGCGAGCACACACGCGAATCGCGATCGCGAACGAACTTATTATGCTGGGTTTTAAACCGAGCCCGACTAATTAAAACAAGCCGCTCCTCGCAGCACTACTTACAAAAACTATTTCTCGTGATTGAACGAGTCCAAAACAAATTTGCTACATGGCACTAGAAAACCAAAAACTCGCGGAGCTAATCTGTCGCGTGTGAACTGTGTTGAGCATCCGTGGAGAGTGACGAACAAGGCGCGCGAGCGAGAACGCACTCGTCCGTCTTACCCGTCCGCGCAGGCTCACTTGCGGCGCGAAGCATCGATCGACCCATCGATCGTCGACGCGGCGGTGCGAGCGTAGGTGAGGCTAGTATCACCTCGGGGGTAATTCCCAACTCTTGTGAAGTGGCCAAGCTGCAGGTTAGCGAGCTGAGTTACGCGGCTTACCCATGTAAGAATTCTAATATTTGTTCCATCTTCATCGATTTTTATCTAATAAGAGCTGTGCTCTCCTTTTCTTTTTCCAGGTTCGGTAGTACGGCTGTAGATCAGGCGAGGAAAAGCGGAGCTGCCTTGAAGATGCGATGATTGCAGTTCGTCGTATAGATTCTCCAGCTTTTTCGAGGACCTTCGTGTCGCTGCAAGTACAAATCTGTAAGGTTCCTCCTTCTTCCTTCTCCTCTCTTCGGTATTGCCGTCTGTAGTGTCGAAATTCCTGTAGAATTACTTCTTCCAAAGTGTGCCAACCTAACCTCCTTTTTGTGTTTTCATATTGTATGTGAGAGGCACCTCCTTTCTATAGCAGGGCTGGGCACTCTCTTGCCAAGTTATAATACAATACTAATCCTTAAATGTTTACAGTTGATCTCTTGCTGCTGGTCGTTCCTGCCTCCACCTGGAGCTGCTAACTGAGAGTTTGATGTGATGCGAGGACCACTGCAAGATGCTGCGGCAGGAGCTACTAAGAGGTAAGGATTATATACACTTGAGGTATCTGTAGATTTCTTCTGTAGTTTTCTTTCCTTGTAGAGTATTGAATTAGACTGTAGACCTGTAGCTTTCTTTACTTCCATACTAATACTTCTTCTTTTTTCAGGTGCTCCCTCCGGATGCTGTAGCCAGATGCGCCCTCCCCCCCCTTTATTTTATTTAATTGTTATGGTGCGGAGGGTCTGTGTGTGCTCGGGTGAGCACCACCTGGGTTCTGGATGCGACTCTCCAGGATTCAGAGGTGAGGTAAGGGGTCGAACAGATAGACAGATTGGCCCGTGCCAATCTGTACTATCACAATACCCCCCCCCCCCCCCACCAAAGTGTGCTTAGGGGTGAAGCCCCGTAAGCGCAATCAACGCTACCTAACTAATTAATACCTGTACGACGTATTAATACCGATTAACTCGAATTAATTCCCCAAGAGATTCGAAAATCCTAAATTTTAACTTAAGAACTGTAACCGTCTTTTTTTTTGTTATTAAGGAAGAGGTTTTAGTAATTAATTAAACACGCGCGATATACGTTAAATTTAATATATATAATTTATTCACAACTATTACAATGCGGGCACCAGCTGCCGATTGTGCAGCACGATTTTTTTCGAGAGCACGAAACAATCCCGAACGGGTTCATTTACCGCGAAAAACAGACGTGGCGCGACACGAAAAACGCGATGTCGAATCGCAAAAACTAAATATATTGCAACTTACAGTTAATAATTACCCAGCACACTTCCTTCGGATACTTAATCTTTCTCTCTTCGAGTCTAGCTGACTCTTGAAAGTCGCACAAACAAAATTCGAATTTGAGCAAGTTAAAAATTGACGAATGTTCACAACAAAATACAGTGCGCGTGGCCATCGATAAGATGGCGGCACGCCGTTCTCCCGATCGTAGTTCGCGAGGACTCCACCTCAGCTCGTGTATGACAGTCGCGCACATGCGCAGTCTCCGCTCCCTCAGCTCTGTGTTCGACGACCGTTGTGTTGTGCCCCTCTTCGTGTAAGGTTATGTCAGCAGCTGGTGTTGTCGGTGATGGTACTCGCCCGAGGACTCCAACTTTGTCAACAGTAGGGGTCGTTGCAGCCTTCATAACTTGCAGGTTGTATGCATGTCAACATAACCTCCTTACTAAAGTTTCTTGGCTTCCTTTCAGCTTCGGAGGCGGTGGACTTCAGCCCAGTCTTCTGGCTCTACCTCTTCTTCAACGAGTGTCTCCTCTAAGCCGTCATCCTGTTCTGCTCAGCCGGTGATGTGATGAGCTGCAGCCAAACCTTCAGGATCTACGTAGTAGCCTTGAAAGGTGAACTCTTCCTCATGTTCACTCCGGATTTCTTCAGTGGCTGGGATCTTCAGGAACAGCAGGTAAGTCCACTTCTAATTGCTGATACTTGAGTAGGGTTGCTTCAGGGTTTTTTGTCTGTTTACAGGGCCATCGGCACTTTACTGAGGGAGTACAGGTGCCTGCGCCAGCTGAGGATCCGCCCCCAGCTGCTAGATGTCCAGGGAAGGAGCCAGGCGTCTTCTTCTTCAGGATCAGGGACCAACGCCAGTGTAAGGTGTAGTGAAGTGTAGTTAAAGCGGGTGTTAGGTCTTATTGTAATAGAGTGCCGTTACGTAAAGGCATACAAGAGCCTACGTGTACTAGCTTTTGAAAGTGTAGGCTGTTTATTTAATTATGTACGGCTGTGCAGAGCCTTCTTCAACTGCACTTTCCTAATCGCATTTAGGTTTTCTAAGGACAAGACTATTCATATAGCCTGCCCGCCTGACCCTCTGTTCCTGGGTTTCACCCAGGCTGCTCGCAACTGGCTTTTTAGCCTTAAATTTATATTTTTTTTAATATAAATTGTGACGGTTCAAAATGAACCGTTACAGAACTAACGCACGCCAAGTGTACCTTATAAACTATGCTACTGAATATTTGTACTGTAGAAGTCGGCTGTACTGTATGTTCAGAGAAACAAATGTGTAACTGTTCGTGTTGTCTGTCGTCGACTCTCCGATGACGTTGATTGTGCGACAACTGTGTAAAAGAGTTTCAACGGTGTTGTGTCACGCTGTTGTAATGAATGCCAGTGTATGATTCGCCAATGCTTAGAAGTAAATTATTTGTCAATCTTCTAGCGTGTTTCTGTACTAAATTAAACTACGGTATTTTGAATCAAATTTACAATAATCGCTGGCTGGGCTCTTCGCAATTCTACAATGATTATCGTCAAGTTCCGCGATTCGCCGCAACCTAAACGAATTCCCGTAGTTTAAAAACAAAATCAACTGTAAATTTTTACCAAGCTTTTGAATTCCAAATCCAACCGATACAGAGTTGGATGCCCAAAATACGTTCTACTTCATTTATTAAATCCGATTTTTACCAAAATTCCACAAGTCTGTAGCATGGATCTGTAACTCATATTTTCAAAACCAAAAGTATTTAATCGTATCTTGAGACCTTACCTTGATACTGCGAGATAATATTTTAGATCCATGACTTGGATCAATACTAACCAAATCAAAATCCCACAGGCAACCATATTGGGTTAAATATGCTACCTTCTCTTCCTGGCACCACGAACCCGCGACCCGGTCGATAGCCCAGTCGTTGGTCGGGGTGCTGGCCCGACATACCGGGATCTCCTTCGGGGTCCGTCTCTTGACTGACCCGCGCAGCTCTCGCCCGTCCCCTTCCTATGCTCATGGGAAATTCCATGTTTGTTAGCTGTAAAAGAATTGGGATAGGCTGTAGTTCGAGGTGGTCTGTACTTTTTGAGATCCGAGATATGGACCTTAATGACCCTGCCAGACGTTTCCTCCTTAATGTCATAGACCAAATCCGAATATACTTTTGTAATAGTATACGGACCAACATATCGCGGAGCTAATTTAGCTGCGAAATTCTGCGCGCCGGAAGACAAAACGCGATTCTTTCGTAAAACTAGCTCCCCTTCTTCAAATCGGACATCCCTCCGCCCTTTATTATAGTGTTTGGCTTGGCGTGTCATAGCTGTATCAATGTACCTACGCACTAGATCCTGTAAAGCCGGTAACCGTTTCATTTGGTCAAGCCAAGTTTGGGGGTCTGTACGATTAATCTGTTCCTCCAAGGTATCTCGCAGGCATTTCACTGGCCTGGGATTCTGACCAAGGTTTAAGAAGGCGGGGGATACTTTGGTAGATGAATGAATAGCTGTATTAATCGCAAAAGCGAACTCTTGTAGATGAATGTCCCAATCCTTTTGATCTTCTGAAGCATAACTATTAATTATACTTTTTAGCGTTCTGTTCACCCGTTCCACAGGATTAGCCTGGGGTGATACGGAGGCGACGTGTACTGTAAAATGCCATGCTCCTGTAAAGTTACGACTACCAATTTATTAAAGATTTCTGTACCATTGTCCGTGATTAAATATTGCGGACAGCCCCATTTATTTAAGACAAGCTCTTCAAGAGCTTTCAAAATATTCTTGGCATTAGCCTGTTTAAGGGCTCTCATTTCCACGTATCTTGTAAATACATCTTCAAAGACCAAAATATAGCGATTCCCACGTCTCGATGCTGGTTTCGGGCCTATTATATCAGCCGAGACTACTAACCAAGGCTCCTCCACGTTTCTTTGCCCCATTAATCCAGCAGGTGATTGCTGGGAAGGTTTGTGCGCTTGGCACTCGGGACAAGCCTTTACATAGCATGCTGTATCGTAAACATAACCGGGCTAATAATAATACATGGCGATCCGGTTGTGTGTTTTTTCTACACCCAGGTGACCTGCTTGAGGTTCATCATGGGCCTCTTTGATAGCTCGTTCTCTATCAACCACGGGAAGAGCTAGCTTCCAAGCATCCAAATCTGTAATAAGGGGGTTTGTAACAGCGTTGGGGCGATGTATATAGAACCGCCCTTCCTGGATTCTCCAATTAGGTTATCTGTTCGGAAATCGGGAGACTGCTTCGAATCGACGTCTGTACCAATCATCCCATTGTACTAGATCGACCTCCTCGATCGCCGCGATTTCCAACTGGTTTTCCATCGCTCGGCACAAAGCATCAGGCACTTGGTGCATGGTCCCTTTTCTATGTACAAACTGTATGTCGTGAGCCTGTAAGGCTGTATTCCACCGGGCTAGTCTTCCTGTCGGATCCTTTAGCCGGTTGAGCCAAAGCAAACTATAGTGATCCGTAATAACTGTAAATCGAGTGCCCTGTAGGTATCCACGCAGTCTATCTACGGCCCATAGTACTGCCAAACATTCCTTCTCAGTCGTTGAGTAGTTACGCTCAGCCTTGTTTAGCAAGTGACTGACAAAGTAGATGGGATGCTCTTCGCCATCTAATACTTGCGTTAATACTCCCGCCACTGCATAGTCACTAGCATCCGTCTGTAGTGTAAACGGCTGAGAAAAGTCTGGACGGGCTAAGACAGGTGCTTCTGTCAAGGCTCGCTTCATTCTGTCAAACGCCTCCTGCTGCTCTTTATCCCAATGCCTGGCTTGTTTCTTTTTTAATAAGCTGGTTATGGGCTCCTTTATTACCGAAAAATCTTTAATAAATCTCGAGTACCAGCCCATTATGCCCAAAAACCTACGTACTTGGCGTACATTGGTCGGGGCTGGGTACTCGAGAATCGGTCGAACTTTTTCTGTACATGTCTTGAGTCCCTCCTTATCGATAACGTACCGCATGTACTTTACTTCTGTACAGCAGAATTGCGACTTTTCCCGGTTCAACTGTAGGTTTGCATCCTTGAGTGCCTGTAAAACCAATTCCAACCATTGTATATGCTCCTTGAAAGTGGATGTGACTATGATCACATCATCCAGATACGCGAAAACTGTGGGTTCCCATTCTGGTTTGATCAAGCGATCCATTACCTTTTGAAAGGTGGCTGGGGCATTGGTTAAGCCATAAGACATCCTGGTGAAGTGAAACAAACCTCTGCCCGGAACTGAAAAAGCTGTGATCTCCATACTTTCGGCACTCAATGGTATCTGATGATATGCCTGACTTAAGTCAAGCTTCGATATATACTTCGCGGAACGTAACTGGTCTAGGATATCATCCATATTGCGCATCGGATACGCATCCTTCTTTGTAACCACGTTAAACTGTCTGTAGTCTATACAGAACCTGTATTTTCTCCCTTCCTTGTGTACTGTCACCGGACAACTATGCCATGGACTATTTGAAGGCTCTATTATCCCTTCTTGTAGCATTCGATCCACTTCTGCCTGAGCAGCTTGTTTGATTGGATTAGAATACCACCTCGGATGGGCTCATGGCCCTGAACGTCGATTTTGTGCTGTGCCAAGTGAGTTTCTCCCAGAACTGTAGGTGTGGTTTGAACTAGTCGATCCAAAATTCCTTGGACAGTACGTAATTGCTCTTCTGTAGCCGGGCGTAGGGCACACGTACTATCTGCACCTGTATTTGACGATTCTCTAATTACTACAGCTTTATATAAAGCAGGGTCGTCTCCAACCGGGTAGAAATAGTATTTTAGTCCTCCTTCAATATGCCAACTTTCCTCCCCCTGATGGACACCCAATCCGAAGGCTTTCTGCCAATCTCTTCCTAGTAAGCACTCGTAATATAATTCGCGTTAATTATGAGATGGCCGAAGCCGATGGAAATGATTTTTGTTTTACCCGTATTGAGCGCGAGTGAAGCCGAAACAGCCACAGTTGCATGCTGAAGTCGAGCAATCCTCTCCTGGATACCGATATAAATCTGGAGATCATCCAAAAATAGTATATGCTGCACGCCACTTCCCAGAACTTTACGCACGTCATCTATGTTCCAGAACTGAGCCCTGTGGTACACCGTGGTTAACAGATAGAGATAACGATTCACCGTGCGGTTTTGTTTTAACTAGTGGTTTTCTACCCCCCAAATATGAAATAAACCACTTTATTGTTGCTCCTGAACACATCAATATTCTTTAGTCTGGCCAACATACGAATGTGGGAATGCCGCCCCTTAAGGGGACGTCGGAGCACTTCGTTTGCTGACGCTGTGACCGTCAGTGACGCTCATGCAAGCCTATGCATTCGAGCGTATTCTGACGCTTTCAATGACGTCAGCTCAGTCGGTATCCGACCTCACCTTAAAATGACTAAAAACACTCCCGCTTTTTATAAAGAAAAATATATTCTGTATTAAATATACCACGCGGGGCGGTTGCTGAAAGGCCCGGCACCCGCAGCCTTAAGGGTAGAGTACAGTAAAAAAAATTCTGTATTTAATAATATACATTTTAAGGAATCAAACTATGTTTTAGTTATATAAAAATAGAGAAAGAAAAAAATTTTGAACCTATTTGAATCAAATTTAAAAGAGTTTACTTTAAAAAGTAATCAAAAAAGATGTTTATTCAAAATGTCTCTTACGGGGCAAACTTTGAGATTCACCATAAAATTGAAATTTTTTAATGCGCAGTGCCAAGACCTACAACTTCACACAGGCTTTTGTTCGTATACTCAAAAATGTAAGTTAAAGACTTTTTCGAGTCAACAAAACATTAAAAAAGTGAAAAAATGCTCTATTTTTAAGAATATAAAAACCAATAAAAAACTGAAGAATTATTTGAAGGACAGAAGCCTGTGCAACTTCTTTATAAACATAATAACCAACCTTCGTGCATAGTTTTAACTGGATTCGATGAAAATTGCCCCTAAGGAATATTTGGAAGATTGGAAAAGTTGATTTTGAAAAAAAACAACTTTAATGTTTCTTACAAAAATAATTTCATAGCTTCATTAGTTGAGCAGTTCAAAATTTTCCAGCACCGTACAGCACTTCTTGCTGCTTTTTTAATAAAGTTTCTGATGACTGCTGATATTTTGTTTAATTTGATATACTTATCAAGACTAAGAGATTCGTTGCCAGCTAATTTCTGCTTCGACTTCTTCCATGGCACTTGAAGATTTAAAAAATGTATCTCATCCTTTACATTCTTCTTGATTTCTTTTCTCTCGTTGAGTACAATATAATGAGTAAAATTTGAGTGCACGTTGATGCCCTATGTTATTATTAAAAGATACACTGATATATAAAATTTCATTAATTGTGTCATTTGATAAATGTACAAGAGACTCACTCACTCACTGTATTCAATATTTTTAAGCAGGTTCTTCCTTGCTGAATAATTAACTAACAAAATTTAATGCCTATTAATTGAATTAACAGATTATTCTGGATTATTCAAAGCAGTTTTAAGATTTTCTTCTTTAGAGCATAACTTGTAGTTGCAAGTTTCTGTAGATTATTTTATTTTGTTAAATGATGGTTTCTATTTATTGATTTCGTTTTGCACAAATAAATAGATATTCGAGTCGATCGTCGGAGACGGAGTTGACAGGGAGCACGAGATTTCTGGGCCTTGGCTCAACGCTGCACGCAGAATAAGCCACGATTCACTCTTACTTTCTTACTCTATATACTCAATCTCTTATTACACGGACACTTCTCCCACTCTAGTGGTGTCCGAACTTAAAAGTGAAGTCGTGCGGATGCTCCAGCTAAGTCGGTAGAGCGTATATAACTGATTAGCCACGCAATCCGCAGCTGAAAAGTGTCGAAAAGTGCCCTACTCTTCATGCTCACAAATTCATTTAAACGACCACTCATTGATGCGCGCAGGTACCTAATATTATTAGCATTGTTAGCATTTGTCTGTCCGAGGAAGGCTGAACCTTCCTTAGGACGGACAGTACAACAAATATTATTTCGAATATTACTCGCCAATGGCTTCTGAAATGCCAAGTCAGCTTGCGACAAAGTCCCGGCGGACTTGGCATCTCTGCCGTGTAAAGACAAGTCGTACGATCAGGAATATATACTGCTGTAAATACTCCCGATCTAACCAGGAGAGCGTCATATCTCCGGAACACCAATCTTGCTGAAACTCCACAGAATGTTAACTTCACTCTAAACATGAAGACCGGTGCATTCAGTTTAATCTCATAGGCCCTACATTTTTATCTGAAGGCCTACGTACCTATGTTTTATTTGAATATAAAATGAATATAAAATATTAAAATTAATTAATCAATGTATTTTCAAAAAAATTAATTTTATTTTTTTTTCTAAATAAAACATAGGTACATAGGCCTTCAGGTAAAAATGTAGGGCCTATGAGATTAAACTGAATGCACCGGTTTTCATGTTTAGAGTGAAGCTAACATTCTGTGGAGTTTCAGCAAGATTGGTGTTCCGGAGGTATAACACTCTCCTGGTAAGTATCCTTGTTTTTTCCGTTCTATTTCGCGTCTGTCAATTTCTCTTCTACTTCTTTCTTCTTTCTCCAACATTCTTCATCCCACCATTTCTCCCCCTTATGCGCCCTTCCTCCTTGTATTACCTTTATTTGCATCCTTTATTTTGTCCTTCTTTAACTCCTTCTACGTACCGCTTTTATTCTTTTCTTCTACGTTTTTCTTGTATCTCTCTCTTCCTTCTTCTGACCAGTCTGTTATCATCCTTTCTTCTTTACTTTCCTTTAATTTCTCTTCTTCCTTCAGAGTCACTTCTAGCGTTTGGTGGTCTGAATCAATTCTGTTCCCTATATTCAACTTTGAGATTTCTTTCCCTCCTTCCTCCTTTACTATTATGTAATCTATCATTGAGAATCCTGCTGCTCCTGTATACGTATAACCTCCATTATTTCTAATTTGTTTCCCATTTAGGATAAATAATCCATTTTCTCTTATTCATCTTACTAACTCTTCATCTTCTTTATTAATGAATTTATTTCTCGAGTACCTTTCTGGCTTTCCCTTCTCGTCTATCTTCCCTCCTTCTTCTCCCGTTCTTGCATTAAAATCTCCCCCTATCAACAGACTTACTTCTTTCGCCTTCTCCAATATCTTCTCTAATTCCTTATAATTTTCTCCTCGATTCTTCCTCGTGTAAACGTTGCTGATTAGCCATCTTTTACTCCTTTTCCTTATTATAGCTGCTTGGCATTTTTTATTAATTTTCATTATTTTTTCTCTTTCCAGTTCTTTTCCTTTCCTAACACCCCATACCATGCCTCCTTTTGCCCTATCCTTTTTCTTCGATCTTTCTGCAATTTCTGTCCATAGTTCAAATTCCTTCAACTTGTTTCTCAGCTTTTCTTCATGTTTACCTTCCAACCAGGTTTCTGTTAAGTCTATTATATCAAATCCCTTTATGTATTCCCAGCCTTCATCATTCAATATTCCCAATCCCGCCCATATTATTGCAATATTGTCCGGTATTTTATAATAATATTATTGATACATTGCAGCATAGTTCTTGTATTATCTGCAATATTACTGCAATGGCGGCAAGGCGGACATCTTATATTGCTAAAATATGGCAATAGCATTCTAGCAATTTTTTCGTCAATATTGCTGCAATATCGAAATACTCAGGCAACATCGCACCAATTTTACATTGCTATATGGGAACCAACTTATTTAAAAAACACTTTACGTACAACCTATTATTTCGCAAAAAGTGTCTATGCATACTATCTTTGCTGACTTTGGAGTCTCATTTTCAGGAAAAAAAAATATTTGTCGACCTTATGTGATCACTCAATCTGTAGAATTTTCAATCAACAAATTGAATTTTATAGCCAGACTAACCATTTTTCAATGAATATTAGTGAATACTAAAATTATTAAATTTTCATGTTGCTGCACTCGAAGGCATACTGCAAGATTTTGATCAACTGACATTTTATATGCATACTGTTCACCTACTATAAATACAGATGGCAAACGAACAGAGATATATTCATAAAAACTAAATATGTGTTTAGAAAAAGTCAAATTTCGATAATATATGTGAATTCAGCGACCACATGTATTTTTCGGGAAATCTTAAGTTTCCATTGTAAGTCGCCATTTTAGAAATACGGAAATCTGAAGGTGAATTTGAACGGAGCGATCTCGAAAATTTATTAATAGACTATTCGCATCTTATTATATCGAATTATTACTAAAATATACGCCCATAGTCGTTTTCGAAAAAAAAATTCATTGGCACTTAGCTCCCACCTAACTAATTTATCGTTCCAATATTATCTCCGCGATTCATAAAAACAATCGATTTCAACAACATAATTTCAAACTATTCTATATTTAATTAATTATTTATTTTTGTAATATTATTAAGTATTTATTATTGAAATATTTAAAACTCCTAAAAAACAGAATTTTTGAAGCTCCATATGCAAAACTCGATTTCACGCAAGTTTGAATAAAAATGGATGTGCCAAATCAAGCTTTCCACAAATGGTGTCAAAAAATGTTCAATACAAAAGCAAAAAGGTGATTTTAACCTGTTTTTACCTACGCTTTTCACACTATCTTTGTTATGAACAAAACTAAATAAAAATTTCAAGAAAATTGAATTTTCTCTAGTAACTATTAGCCAAAAAAAGTAATTTCTATTGTTTTATTTGAATTATATTGCTAAAACTAATGCAAATAATCATAATAAAATAATAATAATAAAAATATGACTACATATGTTATATGTATATTTTTGATACCATATATAATTTAAAATCGTTATAAAACATAAACTACCCACATAGCAATGAGTATCGGAGAAATATTGCAGCAATATTGCAATGTCACAGCAATATTGGCGACTTTCCAGCAACATTGGTGCAATATTGCAATGT
>JAWWEO010019297.1:0-15437 GCA_035582975.1 Ormyrus labotus | reverse complement strand
TTGTACACAATTTAACATTGGTGAAATTTATATATTGGGCAATGCTAAATTGTGTACAACGTTTACGTGTACGATTCTTATGTGTATAAAACGCACCTTACTAAAATTACTATACTTTATATTAATTTTTTTTATATTTTTAGCAATTTTTATTAAAAGTTTAGCAAAAATGACTAAACGTATAGTAAATTTTAATACAAAATATAGTAATTTCATTACCCTAATTCAAAGTTACTGACAAGCATAGTAATTTTTATTAAACATTTGGCAGAACGAAACTATTATCTCGAATTCTCGTAATCGGTAAAGTATATAGTGTCAGTTTCCCCTTTACAAAAAAGAAAGAAAAGTTTCTCTAAAAATTTAATCTGTGGCGCTGTTGTTGAAAAAATTCTAAATCACAAAATGAAAAATCGACTTGAAACAAAAAGGTGGGAAGCGCCCGGTTAAAGTTAAAATTCTGTCGATCGCGCTTCCTAACTCGAAGCGCCTTTATACTGTTAGCTAAAGTGACACTAGTTACCTCAGTAACATTCGGCTACTGATTCTGCGTGGAATCTCCGAGTTCCGCGTCTGGCGTCGATGCAATCAAATAAAAGCTGCACGGCTCGACGCATGGATTGACATCGTGAATAAAAGATTTCTGCATTAATTACAACTTGAGACCGCCGTATCGTGCATGAGTGACTTTGACCAGTGCAAGATTTTACGCGAGCTTAGAAGACTATACTGTTAGTCTGTTTAAAACTGCACTGCTCGTCTTGACTTTTAATTTTAAACAAAAAATTAAAAGTCAAAATTGGTCTGATTTAATCTTACTGCCAGAGTTTTGGATCGCAAAGGACTCCGAAATAAATACATTCGCAGCTGTATACATGATTTTTGTTTATCACCCGATCTTTACCTGCGAGGCATTCTCTGGGACCTTCCAGTCTATTTTTTTGTTTTGACTTATAATTAGGAAGTTCATTTGGACCATAAATTTTGTCTTAATACGTGTACTTTGAAAAAGCCGTACGGTGATATTAAATAAACAAAAACGTGATTTTTTTTACAAAAATTTTTGCTTCTATCCATATTTTTATATATGAAAATCGAATGATATATAACTCATGAGCCATCTCTGAGCCACAAATTTGCTAAAAGAATTCAATTTTTCTCCGCAGTTGCACAGTTTATTATTATTATCGTCCCTTAAACTAATTCAAGCGACTAAAAAAATTTAGAATTTCTGAATACGAAATAAGTAAGTAACAAATCTTCATTTAAAAATTAAGTCTTTATTTTTACGTATGAAACTGTATAACTGTGGAATAATTCTCAATTGCAAGTAACTTGCCTGAGACTGAGATTGTCGACGACCAAAGTATAAAAGTTTCAAGTATTGACTGTATTCGAAAAGAAATGCTTTCTGTCTCCACTCAGAAGAATATTAAAAACTGATGCGCGAATTGATATACGTGATCGATGAGAGAGAGAATCTTACAGCACGTCAAAAATCGACTAAAACGAAAAACATGTTTCATGTTTCTTTTTTTGTCGATGGAGCACTTAGTCAACAACGTTTCCAATTCTTTAAAAAAATATATGTTACAGACAAAATGAAACTCTACACAAAAACCACTGACTGTCGGAAAAAAATTGCGTCGAAAGGAAAACGATATTAATGCGCTGCCTTATTTTCTTACATAATACAAAAAAATCCAATCTGCACTGCAGGATAAAACAAACTACAGATTTTTCTCTACGTCTTACATACTATACTGCATCGAGTTGCGCAGGTAAAAAAAAAAGTCGCTCGTTCGAAAAAGTAACGCTAAGCCTCCTGCTGCTTTCCCCCCTCGTCGTTCAGGGCGAGCTGCTCGTTCGCGACGACCGCCACGTCCGCGTGGCTGCCGGCGCTCTTGAGGTGCGCGTACTGGCCTCTGTACATCGGCATCATCCAGGCGAAGTAGGCGCAGCAGATGATAAACTGGGCCGTTCCCGCGACGACGACGAAGTAGTTGCCTATGTAGTTCTCCGCGAGGAAGAGGTACGCCCAGTGGACGAGGTGGAAGCCCCGGTAGCAGGCCAGCATGCCCACGTAGAAGACGAGGGAGCTGCCGACGTAGCCCGCCTTGGCCGTGAACTGGATCTGGGGGAAGATCGCGAAGGCCTCCAGGTACAGGCTGAAGTACCAGAGGATCGTCAGGATGTGCCACTTCTTGTAGGTCGAGAGCAGTGCCATCGTCGTGCAAGCGCCTACCAGGAGATCGAACCTGAGTTTTCATGGAAGCTGAGTCAATGGTTTTTCACGGAGTTTGACAATTATGCGGCGTGCTTGATTTACTTAATTAAACGCGAGGCTTCAAATGAATGAATTATTATGATTCTATATTTACGTAAATTAACTATATATGCGCACTATGAATGTCGGCTGACAATGCTATTTAAAGAATCAATATGAACCTACGTAGGATTAATGAGAAATATATCGGATTGGTACCTGAAAGTATCGTATTCCTTTTGATAAGAGCTTCGGCAGATTACAAATATATATATAACCGTAAGATATGCAACAATTAGGTATATGATCTTCATAATAAAAGATGACAATGAAATGCTGAATTCGTATGGTAAATCCAAAAATCTTGTTGTAAAAACCAAAACATAAAGCAATTGCGTTCGACCACTGATACCTAAAAATACATGTTAGTCTTGTAAAAATAATGTAATTTTGAAGAACGAAATTGCTAGTTAAAAAAGCATTTCAAATTTATTATGCATAAATTTAATTCAAAGTTAATACAGCTTAACATCATCTTATTAAGATTCAAAGGCAAATCATCTTGAGGTTTCATATTTCGATCTAGAATGAGGTAATGTACCGTGCATGCACGTTATACAAGATTAACTCGTAAGAGACAATTCGTACCAACAGTATCTAATCTCGTAATACTGAAATAAACACTGTGCTTATCATTTTTATGAATTAGTTCATTAAACAATGCCGACTCAAAGTTGCATTTTGTAGCAAAAATTATAGTCACTAAAATCTCTACCGTAAATTAAGACTGTGGACTATTTTAAATTTAGTTGCTGGTGCGTCAATTGCAAAGTGAAGAATTTTAAAACCGTTGAATTTACAAGAGTCGACGAAATAAAAAATGGTGTTAACGTTTGTAACGATACTTACCTGTGCAATCGAAGGTGCTAGCAATTTTCAGGAGTAGTATAATCATGGCTGCTAGTTGCAGAAAGATACCAATATTTTGAAAGTCGTTCATCGTTAAACAGCTCTGTTGTGACCGAAAATAAATATCAATTTGTGCGCTAATAAAGAAGTTCAATTATTTAAAACAAAATTATTCATTACCGTATAATACGTAAAAGTGACTGACAACAAATTGTAGCCGGCAATGAGGTAAGGCAACAACAGAGTTTAAAAATTTCAAGAGAAAGAGCGCATGCGCAAGAGATCACGTGGATTCGCAGAAGCCATTTTTTTCAAATCTACGAACTTTTCCAGCTTGCTAATGAGAATGTTACCATTCCTTCGTTTCTCCCCTTCATCTTATAAATGTTCAGAGGGTAAAGTACGACTTTATAATTGGAAAGATACATGAAAAACAATGTTCAAATAATAAATTAACTGAAACATAATATTAATTTTAAAAAATTGCTTAAACATTTTGGTAACAAAAGTAGCCAACATAAGTTTAAAAACGTATTATCTCATAAATTTCATAGGTCCGTAAAATTGCACAAATTTATATAAGTGTTTTGTGACAAATATAAATACCTATGAATAGCTGCTGTATTGCTTTTTACATTCCAGACGGCAAAACTATCTCAAATGAATTCTTTTTAAATCAATTCTGTTCAAAAAGAATTCACTTTTTAGTAGTCCTGTCGTATGAGAAAGCTTTATTATTAAAGATTCATTCCTTCAATCGTTATTAGTTATCGTTAATTAAATGAATGAAATTTTACACACTACAGTGTCTTCTCACAAACCTTTAGCTACTTGAAGATTAATTGATTAATAAATTTTTAGTTTCATTTTTCTGATTTGACTCGTGAAAATTATTCAAGAATTAACTTTAATAAATCACCTGTATATTACATTATAATGTATTTAAAAATAATAAGTCATAAGAATAATATGGCATAAAATAAATTACGATAATAGTAGTTTTAAATCATAACTGTTTACAATTATTCTCATTATCAGAAAGAATTTTAGTCACATTCATGAATTTATTTTTACACATATCTTTGGGATTATACATATATTATGAATCATCCATCACTTATAAAAGTATTCATACCAACTAATTTTTTTATAATAAAAGTACATATTTACACAATGTAAATACAATGCAATTCGTTACGTTTCTGCACAAAATGTACTTTAAATAACAAATGGAATCACTTACAAAATTGGGATCGCAATATTTTTATTCAATATCCATTCTTACATTATTATGAAGTAATGTAGAACTAAATAGAATGTAAAAAATGTATATAAATATTGAATATAATTTCATATCAGAAGTATGCATATTTATAAGTATTGCAATAAAATTATTGTCCTTCTCATTTTGTCAAATTTCATAATACTTTCCGCGTTTACTTCAACTACGATATTAATTTTATGATAAATGTAGGGAAACAACTTTTTAAATTATAAAAATTTATCACCAACACGAGAAATATAACAAAAATACATTTATATATCTTTCGCAATATTCAGCGGTTTCTGAAACATCGATCTACAGAAGTTTAGGTATTTGGGCTTTAAGTGGACCATCAAGTTTCTTCTAAATTAATTTACAGACTTCTCCTCGGCTGCCAGTAGTTTTTCCTAAAAAAATAAATAAACGATAAATCAGCGAATCAAAAACCGGCCAAACAGCAGTCGAACCTTATCGCTGGTGTTGCCGACCAAAGAGGCCGGAGTGAGGACGATGGTGCTGATGTTGCACTTGAGGTGCGCCTCCTTGCTGAGAGTTCCCTGCTCCTCCATCGAGGCAGCGGCGCCCGGACCGATGATGGCGATGTCCGGCTGCCGAGCGGGCTTCGACTTGAGATTCGGCACCACCCGAGCGAAGAAGTCGCAGAAGAGGAGGAACTGAACGAGGGCGCCGGCCACCATGATGTTGTCGTAGCGGCCCTCGTCGTAGTAGCGGTAGACCCAGTGCACCAAGGAGATACCCTTGTAGGCGCCCAAGCCCAGCACGTAGTACAGCACGTGCTTGTGGATGTACTTGGCCTTGGAGACGAAGTGATACTGCGGCAGGAGGGCCACGGCTTCGAGGTACACGCTGAAGGTCCAAGCGACTTCCAGAGGGCTCAGCTCGTGGTTGATCAGCAGAGCCACTGCTAGGGAAGAGATTACCAGTATCTCGCTCCTGTGCATATTACGATTAACCAATTGTCAGTGTAGTGAAAGAGTGCTAGGGGGAATATCGCCGAGAAGCAGCTCGGTTTACCCGATAAATAATATCTGCTTTCGGGGGATTTTTCAGTTTTGTTTAATATTTTTGAAGATACCACGGTGATTTATACTCAATTGAAGCCGTGCTGCTTGGAAACGCCTCGCGACTGGTCACGAATGGTTTTCGGGTTACTATCGTTATTAATCCGTACGGTATAAAAGTAATAAAATTCATTTAACTAAATCGTGTAAAATATTGCGTTAAACGAAGAACAAGGCTGAAAATTCAGAAAAAGATAAAAGGTTGATATCTAAACTAATACTGGATATATATTATGTCTGCGTTTAAAACTGATTCTTTGCGCTACAAATAGAATTTCCAATTTGATATTTCAAAATCTTATAAAAAGCATGATTGTTTGGAGCGTCATATATAGGGAATTCAACGCAGATCCTTTGATATAAAATAATCGTGACGTTAACAAAGTTCTTTAAAACAGCTTGAATTCTCTAGCTATTTTAAAGCAGCAATAAAATACTCAACCGTAAATGCGATAGTAAAATAAATAATCTGCATTTATTTTTCGCTGTACGTTCACAAGTGTTTTGATTGAATTGTCTGGACGTTACCGCAAATATAATTAAAACCAATAATAGCCCTTGTAGATTATTTGCTACAAAAAATTTTTTATAATATTAGTAAAACTATCTACAGTTGTTATTAATCTAGCCAATGATGATTACTGGATTAATTTCATTATTAATTTAATGAAATGGTATCAGTCAATCTTATACGTATTGTTTGCTAGAGAGTATTCAATTGATTGCATTCTCAGCTTACCTGAAAGTGTCGTATTGATCCTCGTGGCTTTTTCGGAAGAACAGGTAGATCGATACTACAGTCAAATATCCAAGAATAATAAACAAAATCTTTAAAATCGTGTTCTCCGTCGAAACGTAGACAGTGAATAAGTCCATATATCTGGTACTGTAGACTAAAGCATACAGGAATTGGGATTCTCCACTTATTCCTGCAAATAAAGAGATTATTTTACTCCTCTCTTATCTTTCGGTAGACTGACTAAGTGCGAGGGGCTGCGAAATCCGTATTTTTGGCCTTACAGTTAAAAAAATTCTTTTAAAATAATAATCTCATGTTCGCGCGTGAGTAACTTTGAATTATTTTAAATGAAGTTATAAAATCAAAAATGAGACTAGACAAAATAAGTTTTCATAATTTCCTTTTTTTTTTTTTTTTTTTGTAAAATCTAAAGAATAGAGATTCTTTCCAAAGTTAGGCTAATTTGACATTAGGTAATCAAAATGCACTAATAAATCACAAAAATTCATAGATTTAAATGATATGATGCTTATGATACTTTTGAGCAATTTTGTTTTTTCGAATAAAGTTGTAGAACTTTGAAAGTAAGTAATGTTTAAAATAAAATTAAATGGTTCATAATAACTTAAATTATAGACGATTTTACATTTAAACCATTACTTTAGCTTCCTTCATATTTTGTCAAATCTGTGTTCGTGACACCTTCTACTTAGCTTTATTTTAAAGCTTTTTATAAACATCGAAAGTTCTTGGAAACACTCAAAAGTCACGTTTAAGTAAAAATGTTGGAATGATGTTTTCGATTGCTAAACATTCCAAGTATTATTAGTCGTAAACGCGATCGATGTACATATATATTAGTTATTAAAAATGTTTTTTTATCGGTAACTTAACATAAATATACTACGTGTCTTTAATAACGTTTACTGATAACAATAAACTCATAAAATGAAACTTTTGCTTCTTTATAATAGTTGAAAATTATAAAAGCTTGGATTATAAATATTTACTTTCAAAATAATCCTTATGCTGTTATTTTGCTATCGATCCGTAATTGAAGATAATGATTTGATCAAAAGTACATTGAGTTTGTTTAAAAATTCTTCAAAACATTGAGTAAGCGTAGAACTAGAAAGTATAAATTGGTTTTAATGAAAGAAATTAAGTTAACTTGATAAACTTCTGTATATATACATTCTGTGTATATACAATATTATTCATAAAATTGTATCAACTAAAACATTTTCCTCCAGTTATCATCTCCATTACATTTTTATGATCAATCTTTGTGATTTTATGATCATCTCCATTCCAAAAGCTTTTACGACCAAGTAGTAAGTAGTAAGGAAAGAAGCTCGAAAAGTTTCTTCGGCGCAAATTCACGATGCAGTATTTGTAATTTTTTTAAAAATTACTAACGCAACACCACCAGCACGCCTTTTTCCCGCAAATATTCTATCAATGTTTACGTAAATGGAAGTAACAAGTTGGCGCTATATATAGAAATGCGCGAGTATATCTCGTGCGCATGTGCTTGTGTATATACGTACCGGAGCAATCTTGGGTGCACCAAATTTTCATCAGCAGCGCCAAAGCCGCGAGAAAGTGCAGGTAAGTACCGAGCCAATTGTAAATCATGTTCGAGCCTTGAATCGGATTAGCGAAATATCGTGCGAAAAGAGAGTCGCGGTCGGTACGAATTTGACTCGATATGTCACCACTCGCGCACAGCGCACTCGCTTCCGATGGAGACAGCGTCAACACTGACGTTCGAGGATTCGCATATCGCTCCTCTGTGTCTGTGGCGTGCGCTTGTATGTACCTGCGGCAAGTCGGCAAGTGTATTAAACCCGGGCAGGGAGGCGCATGCGTACTCGCGCTGCTGCTGCTGCTGCTGCTGCTGCTGCTGTTGCTCAGCGTCCTGGCTAACTGCGGATATCAGATTTGCTTCTTGAAAGCACTTATCGAGAATAATTGAATTACAGAATGTGCGGGCGAGGCAGCTAATTAATCTTGCGCTCATTTTTGAAAAATTTTACAACTACTGATTTTGGTATCCTGCTCATTGCGATTTTTATTATAGAAAGTCGAGGGGAGTAAATGGTGCTTTTAATTGCACAATAATTTATACTTAGTAGATATTTTATACTTATTGATTTAGCGAAAGTGGTTTACTGAAAATTTTTCTAAAATTAATCTTTTAAATAGAAGCATTTAATCAGTTATTTTGACCGCATCGCCGCAAAACTGTAAGGCTTGGATTTTTTCCGTGTCTCCTTTTCCTTTAATTATTAGTTTGTGAATAATACATATATGGATAGTATGCGTGGTTCATGGAAAGTTGCTTGTTTGAATTATAATACTACTACGGAATTCACTGTGTTTCTTATTGCTATTACTGTACTCTACTGTAATATAAGAAATTTATCGAAAATCTGCCAATAATGTATTTATCGCCAGTCCATTTCCTTTGACATCTACAGTTGCAACTGCAGCGCTCTTATAATTATTCGCAAATAGAAGGTCGAGGGAGCTTGTACATTAAATTAAATCGATCATTTAAGAATCACATCAATTTTATTTATATATCAAAAAGATAAGAAAATCACATTTTTCCTTCTGTCTAAATAATATAAGACATTAAGGTTTCCAATATATTTGGAAAATATATTTTACAGAATTATGTTTGCTAATTGTCCTGTGCGTCTTTTCCTTTGTCTTCCACCGACGTTTCGCTTGTAATCTGTAAATATTTGATCAATTTAATTTTATATTTTTATCAGATAATAACATTATTTAAGAAGGTTTGCGCATCTTAAAAAAAAAAAAAAACAAAAAAAAAATTGATAATAATTTCACGGATCTTATTTTATATTTTACAGGTGGATTTTCAGCGTCATTTTGCATAATAAAAATAGGATAAAATTAAAAATTTTAAAGCTATTATTTTGAAAGCGCAAAATCTTAGAGCATTAAGAATAAATTCCAAATAAATGTCATACCTTCAATTCATCCTTCAATAAGCCGGGCGTCAGCGTAACATCCTTCAAATTATTATGACTATCCTTAATATCTTTTAAATGTTCAGTCTTCTCAGTGTTTTCAGTCTTGTCAGTCTTATCTGCCCCGGCGATCGCAGCTTCCGGGTCCAAAATTTTCTCATCTATAACCGGAGCGGGGCCTTTCAGGAAAAAGTCCATGTAGAATATGAGCTGCACCGCGGCGGCGGCCATGGCCAGCCTGTCGTAGGGTTCGTCGGCCAAGAAGCGCACCATACAGTCGCACAGGTGCAGGAGCTTGTAAATGAAGAGGATCGAGATGTAAAAGTAGACTGCCCCCGTCACCTGCTTCTTTTGGTGGACCATGTTGATCTGGGGAAGGATGACTACGCTCTCGAGGTAGACGCTGAAGGTCCACATCATGCAGCTCATCTCGGTGCCGTAGTTCGCGAGGAAGGTGAGAATCAGGCAGGGTATCAGCAGCAGTTCCATCCTGGAAAGGAGGCAAATTATTTTTCGGTAAAGGCGAAGAAAGAGAAGAAAAGAGAATTGAGAAAAAGTTTGGGTTTTTTCTTTAAACAGTGAGAATTGAAAATTGAAACTGAAAAAGAAACTAAAGAAACTAAAGAAAGTTGCGAAATTACTTTACGGTAAAAAAAAAATGAGGCCTCGTTTAACAAAATTAACGATATTTATGAATTATTAATGTGATAAAAACGCTAACAATTTTTGCTTAAAATTTACGCAATTAATGAAACTTCAGTCTACTTAATGTTACAGCACACATTAATTAGATAATATAGGGCAATTATAATTAAATTCAGTGTCAAGGCTTACCTAAGAGTGTCATACTGACTCTCGTATGATTTGTTGAAGACGAAGCACGTCGACAGCATAAGGCAGTAAGAGATTATTATAAAAATAATTCTTACGTAGGAAGTATTTAACGTACTGACATATTGGTCCGTCGTTATTTCCACAAATCTTGCGGCAAAAACAATGGCATAAAGCGTCTGAGTTTTGCCGCTAATACCTAAAAAATAAATATTGAATTATGAAGGATTACTCTGTGTGAACGGTCTGTGTGTACAAACTGATAAAATTTAATAGTTATAAAAATTAAAATATCGATAACTAAGTATGTCAAATACAAATATATAAAAAATATAGATTATATAATTGTGAAATCGGGAAGGAATAAACACTATAATTTCTTTTACTTTTTCGGAAATTTCTATTGATTCTTCAACGTAGTCTTTTTCAATTAAGTCAAATTATCTATAGAAATATAAAACTAAACTTTATAAGTGATGTGGTAAAAGCATTCCACATTATATTGGTGAAAAATGTTTGAATTTTCCCCTTTTTGGCATTTAAAATGATTTACATGAGTAATACGATTGGGTCTTTTTGATAATTTTGAAGAAATTTTGAAAGCGAAATTTTCTTATATTGTTGCAGTTTATCAGTTGTAGTCTCGGATTCATCTTATGCTTTTCTTTTAATAGGCTGACTTTCCAATGACTCATTTAATTAAGCAATCAACTAACAGATCTGTGAAGAGTTACTTTTTTTAGACGAATTCGCGGATCTGTTTTTGTTTGTCATCCTTCCCATCATGCAGGATTCGTGTCTTATTTGGATTATTAAGAATGACAATTTTCTATTTGAACATTCAATAAAGGTACTTGAATGGTATTATGACCTGTTCTCCTTACGTTCAAAGGGACGATTAACGTTGAGGTGAGTTAGTTGAAGATAGGAAGTAGTTATACTCTATACAACTTTCACATCATTTGCGTGCTATCTAATGCAGTTAATAAAGTTTAGTACTGACATAGTCAGTCAATTCGATAATGGCGAAAGCAATTTTCGCACTGATGATAAATTAACAAATAGTTTTCCAGCGCTGCAACATATTTTGAGAAAATAAGAAATTAGAATCAAAATTTTATTGAGCTCAAAACTTTACTTTGGTTAAACTGGCAAATTTTTCTGGAAACTAGAAAATGCTTCGACTAAAATCAGTTGCAATATTAAAATACTTTTCGCGCGTATCGAAACGAGTTTCAAACAAAGAAAAGATAGACAAAAGTTGAAAAGTTCTATAACTGCAATTTATTTACATTTTCACGAAATATTTCCAACAAAGCAGGATAACAAATGTTTTCAAACTTGGAATTCTCCTGCGTCGTATAAGAATTCCAACAGCCAGAGATCGGGGGATATCCTAAAACCGGCTGTCATTCAAATAAATTTAAATACAAAGAAAAAGGTATTACGTCGCCAACGCGCAGCGAGGTAACGTTAGGAGTAAAGCTCGCTCGGCGCATCTCTTTCTCCGAGGGTGTTTACATAATTTACAGCTCCGCGCGGCGGGGACTTCGGGTGGGAGTCCGGTCAGGACACGAGAACCGGAAAATGCTGCGGGCCCCTAAAACAAATGTGACGCACGAGAGGAGCCCCATACGTCGTGCACACGATTCCGTATACATATATATACGATCGAACGTGAATAGGGCCAGATGTCGAATGGCTGCGCCGAGGGTTCAAAGCACTCTCTCCGTCTTCGTGTCTACGCGGCGGCTGCCTTATTCGGGTTCAGCGATCAGTGCGCGGGCCGCAGCTTATCTCGACCGCGCGTCTAGCTCTCCGCCGTGCATCTGTGTGTGCGTTAGAACGAAAAACCTTTTTTATGGGCGCGCTGCTTCTTTTTTTTTTTCTCCCCTCCCGTTGCACGGGCTCGAATATCACGTTCCTTATAACGGATTCTTTTTCTACGCCTGTTTTCTAAGGGCCGCGACGTTCGGTCTTACCTGGATGGGCATTGTGCAATCGAAAGCGTCGTAGTAAATGGAAAACTAATGTTTTTTTTTTCTTTTTTTTTTTTTTTTTTTCTTTAAACCGGGAATTTCGGAACTTCTATTCTATTTCTACTTCGGAACAATGAACGCGCGCTTAAATTATTGCGCGGAAACGCTCTTCCGGTCTGCATCTAGCGGATCAACAGTACGAATCGTATTGAAAAACCGATGTGCGATAAATGAAGCAAAACTTACCCTCGCAACTCTTGTTCCAGTACATGCTCGTCAGCAGCATAAACTTCGCCAAGAACAGCGTGCAAACAGCGAGTATCAGTAAAACAGCCATGGTGACGGTGTCAAAGGCTTTTAAACCGAAGGAAACGCGCACAGACAAAAACAAAAATAAAGAGATAACTTATTGTCCTGCCGATGAAGCCGTGGAGCGAGCTGCGAGCTGGGAAAGTGTTGTTTGTTGCTGTCCGTCCACGCGCGCCTGAGCGTCTGTTCGGCACGAAGAACCAAGAGCAGGCCCACAGTTAGTGCGCTCGGAAAATTTGGTCGCCGCTCTCGGGGAGGGGAGGGGAAGGGGAAGAGAGTGACGAGCCATCCGTTATGCGCACGCTTTCCACCGCGTGGCTTTTTCTCCCGATGCGCTCACAAAAACCTATCGCCCCGAGATCCCCCTCCCCCACCGAAGAGCTGCGGGCCTCGTTGGCGACACATGCACAGGATTTTCTCGAATTCTTCGGGGCTGACTTGCTTTTTGTAACGCGAGCCCGGAGCAATATGTGCGACGTAAAAGTCCGGAGTAGCCGGCTTTTGCTCGGAACATTTTTTCTGGAATCATTTGTAATTTAGGTATAGAGGCATTGGGAGATTCAGGGTGGCAAAAAGAAAATATATAGCGAGGAAATATAAAAACGTATAGTTCCAGAATATTAAAAAGGACCAACGTAGTTTTATTTTATTATGACTGAAAAATTTGTCTACGAATGAAACTATAGTTCTTAAATTTTCAAAATTATTAATAAACTATTTCAAATTAAATGGTTTTATTTACTATACAAAGTAAATAAAGAAACTGTAAAAATTGGAGTATCATCATTTCAACACAAAAATTTTAAAAATTATCAATCCTCGATTATTATAATGATGAGATACGCAAAGTCTATATAGCCGCTAGATTTTAATGAAAGGCTTGGAGTTTGAATAATATAATATTATTTATTCAGCCAAGACTCGACACATGTAAAAATATATTTTTTGATAAACCCAGATTTTGTCATAAATAAAATGTTTCACTTCTAGGTTCTCATATTTTTCCTATCTTTGATTTATCGCTATTCCACAGAACTCCCCTTGGTGTCCATTATCCTTGGAAAATCTTATCAGGCTTCCCCTCAAAGTTTGAAATAGATAATATATAGTTTTGAAAAGTTGCGTCATCGGTTTAAATTTAAATTATCTATACTTAAAAATACATTATATTACTTTCTTAATTCATATTGTTATTTTAAAAATATATCTACGCGATCTGCACGATTTTCCGACAAAATATTGAAATAAGTTAGGGTATCTGCTTTGAGTATGTCAAAGAAAATACTTATACCGTATTGAAATACTATGAAGAATTTGTTTATCGCGTAATAGTAATTTTTTTCCGACAACGCCTATTAAATTTCATTAAAACCTGAAATAAGGGTCTTCACTTCATAGTTTCATCTATTAGGAAACTAAGGAAATCATGCACGATTAAAAATAACGGGACTACACTTGAACAGTGCATGAAAGAGCGTAGTCATTCAGTGGAAACCGGAAGGTTTATCGCCCCCCTTAGTTTTAATTTGAAGTTTCTTTGAAATTTATTAATTTTAAAAGTTTTTCGTAATTCAGACAAAAGAAAATTTTAGATACAAATAATTTTTAAATACTACTTTCCTTTCTTGTTCTAAAGGAAAACAGTAAAAAATTATTTTTTTAATCATTCGGAATCAAAATATAATATTTTTATAAAATCTTCATTCAGTGTTAGCTTTTTAATATACATATGTGAAATAATTTAAAAATTTTAAATTACAAATTTTAATTAAAAGCAACTTATACCTGCCAATAAATTATGACAGCGGTTTTTTAATGCGTAATGCTAATAATTTGTAATGATAGTACAACTTTTTATAACGTATCCATTTAATATAATTTTAAAGAAAATAGAAAAAATTTTAAAAAATGTTAAAAAAAATCCATTTACAATAAAGCACTGAATAAAATAAAATTCATATAAAAAAATTGATTCAAAAGAATTTTCCGATTTCAAAACTGCAACTATTAGATAAGAATAAATTCCTCTTGATGTTAAAAAGTGAATGTCGCTTTTTCGTTTTATCTTAATTATAAGTAAAGGAATAATATTAATTTTTACCGAAGGAGTTTAAAATAAATAAAAACGTTGAATAACAAAATATATTATATTTATTACAAACAGTATATTAATTGTACAAAGGTACTCTTTTTACAATAAAAATTATGTATTAAAATTTGTTGCATATATTTTTTAATATATCTAATTTATGTTCACCTTAATCATGAACATAGTATATTCAGTCATGGAATACTTATATCAAGCAGATATTTTTCCAAAATCTTTTAAAAAACATTTAGATGGATGATAAAAATAAATATCAACTGAAAACACCACCTCAAATGAATAAAAAATCAAACCCACACCCTTTAAATATCTGTCACATAAATAGTCACAAAACTGATAATAATAAATTAACTTACTATTTAACCAATCAGAGTTGCACTAAATGTATGTAGCGACAAATAAATAAATAAATAAAGTTTCATTTTATTATTAAATGTACATAGAAACTAGTATTTATATGCATATTGTGTATGCAGCAGACATGTAACAATTCTGAAGACTAAATCAAGACTAAATTATGATTTGTACAAATAAAATGACATTATCCTGCATGTACAATTAAGTATTAAGTAAGAATTTCAAATAATATTTCTATTTCAATTTGTACTATAATATCAAATTTTGTATATAATTTCTACATAATTTGCACAGAAACTAATTACTTTAAATGAAATTCAGTTAATTTTGTACAAAAACATAAAACAGGATTAGAAAATAAGCATGTAAAGCAGAATTACATATAGCTCTCACACCAAAGTAACAATTTAAGATAATTTCCTACGGCAAGAGATTTATCATTTACCTATTACCATTCACAACTCAGTTGTAATTAAGGATTCATTTTTTTCTTTTTAATTAAAAAAGTATTTATCCTTTCACTATTATTTCAAGATTTTCTTCTTCCTCTTTTTCTTCTCTTTTTATGCATTTCTTCTATAAATAATATCTA
>JAWWEO010019296.1:0-15437 GCA_035582975.1 Ormyrus labotus | reverse complement strand
TAGCTCGTTGCTACCCAATCTTATTTTATACTACCTATTTCCTAGGTAAGAAATGTTTTCTATTTCTACCAGGGTAGCTGTTCATTAAATTCTAAAATGGACATATAAAAATAAAATAATAATATAAACGAAATAATAATGGAACAATAAATTAGTTAGAAGGAAGGTAACTGCCAATGACTTGGCAGCGGTTTTGTTGTATTGCTACTAGTAATAAAGATTTAGGTGTTAGTAAAAGATCTAATAATTTGCATTTGATTTTTAATTCAGAAAATTGAATACTGCTTAATAGTTTATAACGCTATCAGAGTTTATTATTTTTTATGTTAATTATAGAATTCTTGCCCGAATATATTCTCATAGAATACTTGCCCCAATATATCCTCAGTCATTTATAAAATAATCTAAATAAAACCATTCATACTTAATTAAGAATTTATGCTTAACGTTACTTTATCGAACATTCTTTCAAAAAGGACTTTAAAAGTGATTAAGAGAGAAACTGTCTGCTAGTTATTACTCCTAGCTAATTCTCGCTTGAAATTTTAATCTAGAAATTTCAAGGAATGTTAGAAAAATATGTCTCGGATACATCCAATAAATATACTTAAAAAAAAAATTAGAGAAAAAAACATATTTGCACGAGTGCTCATCTCAACAGCATTTCGCCGCTACCTCAGGCTCTATTAATGCGGTTAAAATGCGAAGTTTCTGGGACGAAAGAAGAAACCTATCCGAGTAGATAAATAAATTCTCCTAATTAATAAATTTATTTGTGAGTAATACTTGAACAGTAGCTGGAAAACGAAATTAAGTTAGTTTAACGGATTCATCTGCTGGTAATGTTTGGTTAATTTTACGTGTTTGTTTACAGTACACTTCAATCACAACATTTAATATTATTATTTCGACTATTCCGGACTGACTGGTCGTTAGGTGAATACAGTTACAATCTTACAGTTCTTGCGCTAAAATATATAATTTACATCTATAAGAATACATAAGTTGGCATTTTTTCATTTTTAACAAGAATTGTACATCTTGGGCTACGTCACCAGCTGTATTAATCAACCATTATGACAAACGTAATCGATTCACAGTGAGTAGGATGCATTTTAAAACATTTTGATAAAAATTATTTTAATTAGATAAAGTTATATTAATAATAATTTTCAGAACACAAGTTTTAATCCCTAAAACTTATGATGAAAATTTAGAACAGAGAAGTAAACTGCTGACGCATAAACGCACGGATCACCAAGGAAGAAAATATTATGAGTGCGAAGTTTGTGGTAAAACATTTGGATCGAAGGCTAATATGGTAAGACACAAACGAACACACGACGGAAGAAAGGATTTCGAATGCGAGGTTTGCAGTAAAAAATTTGGACAAAAGAGTAGTATGCTGAAACATAAAATCACAATTCATGAAGGAAGACGAGATTTCGAATGCGATGTTTGCGGTAAAACATTTGGATCGAGTCAATATCTGCTGAAACACAAACGCACAGTTCATGAAGGAAGAAAAGATTTCGAATGCGATGTTTGCGGTAAAAGATTTGGACATAGCAGTGACGTGCTGAAACATAAAATCACAGTTCACGAAGGAAGACGAAATTTCGCATGCGAGGTTTGCGGTAAAAAATTTGGAGAAAAATGTAACATGCTGAAACACAAACGCACAGTTCATGAAGGAAGAAAAGATTTCGAATGCGATGTTTGCGGTAAAACATTTGGATTGAGTCAATATCTGCTGAAACACAAACGCACAGTTCATGAAGGAAGGCGAGATTTCGCATGCGATGTTTGTGGTAAAAGCTTTGGACAGAAATCTAATATGTTGTTTCATAAACGCAAATGTGATATTTCTGGTAAACGCTTTTCCCAGCAATCTCAGGAAAAAGGGCATAAGCCTTCTGAGCAGGATGAAAGAACGCCAGATGGCCCAATTATTATTTCGTGTTCTTCAATTACAACAACAGAATATGAGTTAATTTAATCAACGAATTCATAAGATTTTCTAAAAATCGCTATAAAAATTTGAAAACGACATAAAACTCTGAGGTTTGTTTTCTGAATTATATTTCAGTGTTATACGAAAAGTATATTCTTAAAAAAGATCTGTTTGTATTTTCTTGTAAAAAGCGACAATACTTTTTGCATAAAGATGTATAAGTAATTTTATTTTAAGCTAATTTTTTTTTAAATAAGTCGATATTATAATAGCTATTACTTGACTAATGCAACGTTCTGCATTTTCAAAGATATTATTTTGTTACATCATTTTCTTTATCAGTTTAAAAAAGCAAATCTTGTATAAATAATTATAAAATGTTATAAAATATATTCTATTTACAATTGTCCATAATTTATTGAATGTAATTAGTTAATTTTATAGAATAAACGATATACATATAACTAAACGTTAACAGTTTATTAAAGCAAATTTTGTATTTCCTATTTTTTCGAATGAGCAAAAATCTAAGAAAAATAAAGGTTATTAATACGAATAAATATTAAGTTAGATCAATGATCTCATTTTATAAAGAACAGAAAAAAGATACAATTAGTGCCTCTTATTGTTCCTTGACTTTTAAGTCAAATTTAGATATAATAATACATAGAACTTTTGGTCTATTCCTACTATTACATCTACTATTACATCTCCCGAAAATAAATCAAGAGATAAGGAAATACGTAATATCAACTTTATCGTTGCATAATAAAAACCGCTGCCAAGTCATTGGCAATTAGCTTCCTCCTAACTAATTTATTGTTCCACTATTATCTCGTTTTTATTATTATTTTAATAACGATTTTAAATTATATATGGTATTGCAATTTTATACATATAATAAATTACAGTCATATTATTATTATTATTTTATTATGATTGTTTATATTAGTTTCAGTAATATAGTTAGACAAAACTCAATCCAGGAAATATTAAATTTTCTTTTTGTTTTATTCAATTCTATTTTATGTTAACTTTAATAATTTTAATGTTTTTTTATTTAATTAAGATTTTTATCATATTTTGGAGACTTTGGAAGAACCTATCATGGGTATGCCATGTAATGTAGTAAGAAATTCATTGTCTTATAAACGAACTAAAAAATTTTAGTACTTGGAAATTAATTGATGAATCCTATCATACCGCCTAATTTCAATTACGTTGGTAAATTTTAACTTAAATTTCACCTTTTAATAGATAAGATAATAGTAATTGTGCCATAACATTCCATTTATAATATAAATTAATTGTTGCATTGTTTTTACATTCTATATGAGAAAGGATTGTGCCAAAGTCGGTTGGCAGCGTTTTTTTATAAGAGGATCTCTAAAAAATGAATTAATTTTATCACCCAACTCCTTATTACCGAACATTATTCTTTAACGAATCAATCGACAATGAATTTCAATCACAGCATTAAAAATATTTTCATATGCTGAAATACATTTTTGAATTATCAACAAAATAGATTACACCTTTATCGGCGCACATAAGCCATAGGTAAAGATAAATTATTGCATTGCAGTACAACAGCGGCACGGTTCTGGTTTCTTTTTAAAACACCGACGACTCTTGATTTCCCAATCCACACTCGATTTCCCAGCGCGTGGCATTACTAATTTATTGACCGAGGTATTGCAACTCCGAGGAACTGATCAATGGAATGAATTCTTTATTGTCTGTGAATGAAGAAATCATTTATAAGTTTTATTTTCATCGTGACATGATACTCGATTGCGGTCATAAATGTCGGTATGATGCCATCTTAAAGTAAACTTTATTTTTTTGTTTGTCTCGTGTAGTTTGTTATTTTTAAATTGTTTGATAATCAAACTCTGGAAATTAATAAATATTGTTATTATAACTATAAAGTTACATTTATCGTCACTAAAATAAATTCCTCATATGCATTTTACTTTAATATTAAATATTTACTCAATAAAAAAAAAAAAAAATCGCTGCCAATTGGCACTTAGTTTCTTCCTAACTAATTTATCGTTCCAATATTATCTCTGAGATTCATTAAAAACCATCGATTTCAAAAATATAATTTCAAACTATTCTTTATTTAATTATTTATTTTTGTTTTTGTTACTGGAATATTTAAGTCCTAAATACAGAATTTTGGAAACTCTATGTACAAAGCCCATCAATGTCGCGCAAACTTAAACAAAATGCATGTGATAAATCAAGCTTTGTACAAGACATATCAAAAATAACGTTCAATACAAGAGCAAAAAGGTGATTCTAACCTGGTATTACCTTTTTACACTCTTTTCACACATCTTCGTTTAAAAGAAAATTAAATAAAAATTTCAAGTAAATTAAATTTTCTCTAGTAATTATCAGCCAAAGAAAAGTAATTTTTTATATTTGATTTGAACTATATTGCTGAAACTACTGTAAACTATCATAATAAAATAATAATAATAATAATAAAAATATGACTGTACTATGTTATATATATAATCGCGATACCATATATAATTTAAAATCATTATCAAATAAAAACTAGTACATGAAATTTCAAAATTCTTTTTAATTTCGAAAATCTAGTTAAAAACGAAAAAAATAAGTGGTCGATCATTGTAAAAGGCCGATGGTTCACTAAGATACATCTATTCAAAAAATTGAAAAAAATAAATAAATAAAACCTTCATATCTTTTGAACTAATGAGTTTCATAAGCTAAAAAACTATACAGCTCTGAACATACAAAAGATCTACCTTTTCCCAAAATTTCTAGTCAATTAAAGCCTTTTTTCTCCCCTAATCGTTCCTCCTAGAAAATTCATTTTTTCTAGGTTTTCAGCTTTTTATTCAAAAACTAATTACCAAAATGGTCTGAAATTTGTATAGATTGTAGTTCTATATATTGTTAATTACCAAAAATATTTTCAGAGCAATTGATAATTTAATTTAAGAGTTATAATCTTTTTAAAAAAAAAACATATTTTTGTTAAAAACAAAAGAACCATAAGAGCTAGAGTAACTTTTTTTATCTGAAATTATAGGTATTTTTATGCTCTTTAAAATGGTCTTTATTCGATAGAAATATCTCAAACCTATCATTAAAAAAAAGTAAAATTAAATTTTTCGAAAATCGAAAATGTACGATAAAACGAAGACAAATAAACTAAACAAAAAAATATTTTTTTGCCGCCATCATAAAAAAAAATAAAAAAAAATGAGCCGTGAAAGATGAAAATCCGTTCATCAGAAGCTAAGATCCAGACGTCTACATGCACACATACACACGCACGCGCATATATGCATGCAGACATTTTTCAAAAACCATTTATTTTTGTTTCTGACACCTTAAAATACTATTATAACAGGTTTTTCGAACAACTCCAAAAATTACTATCACAAAGCTTCCTCTAGGAGGAAGCAAAAAATGTTGAAATATAGAAAATCGACTTAAAACTGTTTTTGTTACAACTTTTATTAATTTAAATCTGTTCCCTTTGGATGAGAAATATTCTATTTCTAAAGTGTATTATTTATCATAGGCCGTTTTCTAGTGCAAGATATATTATCTTACTTCTAGCTTATAACATTCAATTGATTACTGCAGATCGATATTTTTATGTATGTTACATATTCATTATTAGCTACCAAACTCAACCGTCAAAATCCATTAAAGAAGCTTTAATCAGAGTAATTACATATATAATTACATGTATAAAAAGTTCTGATTAAAATTACATTGGTTTTATTGATGAGTAAGCAATAAATGTTGGGTGGCAGTTAATAGCTTTAATCAGAAGAGCAAACGTATTTTACGGTTAAAGGGCAAAGGGAAGGCAATTCCGAGATTGCCTGGGTCATCCTTATTTCTCCGAAATGTTACCAAGGAAAATTCGAAGTGAAAGTAATGCTTCGGACTTAGCCCGAATTCCCTTGGATAAAACTCCAATTGTCGAGGGTCGCTCAACAAAGTCTGAAGCCATCTTAAAGCTTTTCTAGAATGTTTCACCAGTTGTCTCGAAACCATTTTTACCAATTTTTGCTTTATATTTTAGTGCCGATGGTACTAAAAAGTTCACCTTTTAACTAAAAACTATATTGTACGTACAACGCAACAGTTTTTATACATACATTTACGTAAATTAGAGCTGTTAACAAACATATTGATAGTTACTAAATCACAAAAACTTGAATCTTCAAAAACGCCGAGAAAAGTCAATACGAAAGAAATTAAAGACGCGGCAAATTAAATATCTCATAACCATAATTAGTTATTAAACATTTTACATTAAAAATGATAGTAGACAACAAGATTGAAATCTTAATTTCCTACGAAACTGCAGTAAAGATCCTTGAATATAGTTTTCATTGCTTCAATTATTAGCAAACGCATTATCTCCGAGCTGTCTCCTTTGTACAAAGGCAAGATATTCGGGGATTTGCGGAACGACGCTACAGACAATACCTGTTTTCCCCGAGGGAATTCAAGCAAAGTTCGACGTATTACTTTCACTTAGAACTTTGCACGACGGCTCTTAAGCAAACTGCAGATCTCCTGGGCAATCTGTAGATTGCCCTCGCCGCCAAGCTTCGAGCGCATAAAAATGCAGTATTCAAAATAAAGCTGTGCGATGTGCTGCCGAGATTCGCGCAAACATTTATCCGCGAGCATCTGACAGATTTATGGAAAAAATTTTAATATAGATTTATTAAACGAGATATGGTAGTTTATATAACATTATAACGGTGCGTCGCGGGAGCGCTTCTTCGTATTTTTATGAAAATAAAAAAATTTTACTACCCTGGGAAAAAGATTTTTAGAATCGTAAATGTATATAAGGTGTGGTTTAGTCGAGTGCTCGTTTTGAATTGTTAATCTCGTGCTTATTAAAGTTTGAATAATCTAAATTAAAGCGTGCAAAACACAAGTTTTGTCAATAATTAAAGCAGTAACTGTAATATTCATGCATTGACAAGCAAAAGTTTATTAAAATCAGAATAATTCGCTGGAATTTATAAATGCATTTGAAATTTCAGAATTATGGTAAAAAATACACAGGCCGACTTCATTATTCTCGGCAACGTTAGGCCAACTAATTAAACAGGGAAAGCTCGAAAAGTTTGCTGTGCATTCATATACCTACAGAAGACGCTTCCCGCCTACTACGATATTTTCAAATTCAGCTTAGCAAACTAATTTTAGTAGAGCAAAGAACTTAGCAAAATAACGGTGAAATTCACATTATTACTTCCTATATATTTACACCCCTAAACATATTCACGTTTTCTTACGATATAATTTATTCTTGTAGATTATTCACGTTTAACAGTGACCCGGCAGAACGGACGGAGAATAAACATGTTGTTTATAAAGCAACTGTTTAGGCCGAGGCATTGATGCTTTCAAGACCTGCAAGAGATGAGAAATAGTATTTACCAACGGCATGAATGAGCAATTGATTTTGCATTGTGCGGATAATACAATACCGCAAACGCCGCTCAACGGTAGTAATATAGCCGCACAGCGCGTTACATTGACTATTGTCTGACACACAGTTGTCTGTCACATACAAATTCGTGAAAGCTTTGAAATAATAATTCGCAAAGACATTCAATGCGGCAAATTATATTTTATCAAAAGGATTGTCGTTTCCTTCGCAAATGCAACTTGCGGTAGAATTGCTTACATTATTTAATTACTTGAATTTGATTAAACATTTGTTTAGAATTCAGCCGAAAGGATTTGGCTTTTGTTTAATAAAAACGCACTTTTAAATGAAAAGCTGACTGTTTGTGTTGAAAATAATTAAGGAATATAAAAAAGCCCCTTTCTCTGGTAAAAATGAAAGTACATATCTCTTACAATCTTTTGACCCTTGTATTTAAACTCCATTGCGCCTCTATGCGTATTTTCTTGTATACGAAGCCTTTTCTCTCCTTTTCATTTGCATATTGTTCGTTTCCATTTCTCCTTCATTTCAGAACATATTCCAAGAATACTCTCGCTTCCTTGTATTAATAATTTTTATTTATTATACTTATAAAAAGTCGCTGCCAATTCATTGGCACGTAGTAATAATGTTCAATTCAAAGAGCAAAAAGGTGATTTAAACCTGGTGTTACCTTTTCACACTAGCTTCATTTTGAAGAAAAGTAAATAAAAATTTCAAGTAAATTATTTTCTCTAGTAATTATTAGCCAAAGAAAAATAATTTTTTGTATTTGATTTGAAATATATTGCTGAAACTAATGCAAAACAATCATAATAAAATAATAATAGTAATAATAGAAATATGACTACTATTTTGTAAAAAACTCCGCCACCGCGGATTCATAGGGATCCTATGTTTCGGCGGCGCCGGTCCCAAGCCCGGAGAAAGCAACTTGACAGCACACCGATACAGGTACACGTCTCATAAAAACTGACACACAGACACGATAATATATTTGACAGGGTGAAGGCAACACTACTGCCTCGCCCCCCGGTCGGCGACTTCGGCTCGACCAAAAGTACGGCTAGCACGGAGTGGTCCTGCTCGACAGCCGCTGAAAGGCGGAGGCGCGGGCGTCAATCCCGCCTCCACTGCCAAGTAAGGGTTGCCGCGCGCCATTATCTTGCGGGAGGGTGCCCTATAAACGGGTATATCTCCCCCGCATAAAAAGATGTAGGCGGCACGCACCTCGGTGCGTGAGCTAGACGCGGAGCGACGCCGATCGCCAGCACGGAGTGAGCAGAACCCCACAGGTACTGAAACTAGCGAAAGCTCGTGCGCTGCGAATTAGGAACCTGTTGTGCGCCATCATCCAGAGGGGGGCCCTATAAATGGGCACATCTTCCCTAATACACGAATGTGGGCGCCACACACGGGGGGGGGGGGGGCTCTTCCCAATGGGTAACCCGTGGTGTGGTGGTGATGCGCGGAGCGGCGCATACTTAGTGTCGGGTCGAAGCCGCCGTTATGAGGTCGGCATGGTGGCGTCACGCACTGCCAAATACACAAGTACATGCAGAACACAAAAACACCGACTTTACACAACTGTCACCCATGCCACGCTAACCCGGGTAAGGGCTAGAATGGAAGGGGGCGGGCTCTCTTTTAATCCGCAGAAAGGGTCGACGACGCTAACGTCGCGAAAATTAAAACGGATCCAACCCTTTCGACTGTCCGTTCCTCCCGGCACTCGGCGACGAGGTAAAAGGGATTCTACCCGAATCTAAACGGTGGACCATCGCGGTTGCCGTGCGATACGGGCCTATGCGCTGCCAAAGGGTGATCCTGGGTGGGGAAGCTAGTTTTCAAGGATGTGCACTTGGACGACCTGAACCATCTTTGGCTCCTGCTGACGGCAAGATGGGCGGCCAACGTCTAGCCAGCGCTGGTCAATCGGCATTTGGCAAGTGCGTTTGAGCGCGTGATGTCTGCTGTTGGGGTGTGAAGCTCGAGAGAGCGGAGATGGACTAGCGCGCTCGAGCGTGCTATATCCCTGTGCTCCGTAAAGGAACTTTATGCGATGGTCCAAGTCAAGGTGGGGCTCTTCAGGCAAGTGTTGGGAGCTCCATCCTGATGAGCTCGGCGTTGAAGGGTCCATGGAGGCCGGCCACGCGAGGGGACGAAGTTTAGAATTTCACAGAATGGCTCTAACAAACAACAATGAAAAGAAAGGGAACACCGAACAAGTGTCCTAGTTAAGTGAGGTAAGTAAAGACAAGGAGCTACTGCTAAAGATTCCGAGGGTGGATAGTCGGAACAGAATCGACAGCGTATCAAGCTATGGCAGTGCTACCGACAGCAGTATCGTAGGGATCCCTGACAAACGCCAGGGACTGATGGAGGATGACCAGGCCCTCATCGACACCATCAAGAAAATTCTGGATGAAATGATGGAGTCGACGAAGAGGCAAAGGAATGTTAGTAAAATTATCAAAGAAGATATCCCGGCCCTCCAAAACTACTTTGAAGAGCTAGTGGGAAGCATGAAAGTAAGAGCGCGGAGAACGCTCATCACGAACACTCCCAGCCCCTCCACAGCCCAGCCCAAACAGAAGAGGCTAAACTCTACCTCCCCAACCGAGCTGGCTGAGGGAGGCAGGAGGAAAAAAAAGAGGAAAAGAGTGGACGTTAGCGCCTCCAACGAGGCGAGCGACAACCCGCAGCAAAGTGAGGACTGGCAAAAAGTCCCCACTAGGCAGAAAAAGCGGGAAGCGCAAAAAAAAGAAACAAAAAGAGCAAGAGAAAGAAGGAGGCCCTCAAGGAAAAAATAAAGGCCCTACAAAAGGAAGAAGAGCGAGAGCAGAGGCAATCTTGCTCAAACCCAAGCAGGGAAAGACCTGCGCGGAGATCCTCGGGGGGATCCTGCAGGGGCCCGGATAGGAGCTCTGCCTGCTACTGATGCGGGGATCAGAGACATAAGGCGGCCAACTGTAACGCCGCCGCTTCCAAGTGCTTTCTCTACACGGGGACCCCAAGCCACGTCCCAGGGACTGGAGCTTGCGGCTTTCCGCAACGCTCTAGCCAAGTCTCGCTAAAACCGCCAAAATGGCTACGATCCTCCAGGCGAACTTGAACAGAAGCAGGGCGGCGCAGGACCTACTCACGCAAATCTGTCTCGAGATGGACGCGGACATTGTTCTTGTTAGCGAACAACATCGAGACGGAGATGCGGGAGTGTGGTATTGCGACGATCTCGGTACCGCGGCGATTTGGGTGCAGAGCGACGGCGTAAATTACGTTAGCTGCTACCTCACACCGAACCCATCGAGGGCTTACAAAGCAAAGTGGATGCTCTCGAGTGGGGGGAACCCGCACCGGACTCCAGAAGGCGAGTGGTGTCCAGATGGGGGCTGGTGATCTTAAACACCGGCTCCACGCCGACCTTTAGAAGGCTCGGATACCGGAAGGCCATCCCCGACATATCTCTCGCGATGGAACATATGGCCACACGTGTGAAGGACTGCCGGGTGATCGAGGACTACACAGCCAGCGATCACCAGTACATCAGGTTCCGCGTTCGTGATGTCGCGTCGGTCCGGGCGGCGGTGGAACGCCGTTCAGCCAGTTGGGTCATTGAGAAGATAGACCACGAGAAGCTTTACCAGGCGCTAGAACGCGGTCAGTGAACCCTGGTAGAGATACCAAAGAGCCCAACGCTCTCCGAGCGGACTGAAGCGGTGACGAAAGCTACAATGCATCTGATCCACCAAGCCTGCAAGAAAGCGATACCGAGAAAGTCAGCGAGAAACGCCAGACGCCCTGCGTATTGGTGGACGGACAACATCGCGGAGTTGAGGCGGGAATGCCTGCGACTGCGCCGTATAACCCAAAGGGCCCAAAGCCGCAACCACGATGTCGTTATCAAGATCGCTGAATATCTGATGGCGAAAAGAGCTGTGTGGGGACTGCGGTAAGATTATCACCCGCAAATTGGGCGCGTTCGCTAAGAGTGAGCACATGAGCGGGGTGGTAATGGACGAAATCGTCGATACCCTTTTCCCCACACATCCCAAACGCTGGGATAAACCCCTGGAACCAGATGGCTCCGAGGCGCCGCCATTTACTTTGGCAGAGCTGGAGAGAGCGGTACGCTCGATGAAGAATAAGAAGGCGCCGAGGCCGGATGGTCTTCCGGCGGAGATACTGAAGGCGGTGGCTAGGAGCCATCCTGAGCTCTTGTTTAGCACGTACAACTCGTGCCTTAAGGCGGGGATATTTTATTCCCGTTGAAAGGAGGCGAGACTTGTGCTGATAAGCAAGGGGAAAGGACCAGTAGATGCTCCGTCATCGTATAGACCCCTGTGTATGCTGGGCACCTTAGAGCATACATATATGGAGGGAGCATGGCAATGTAAAAAGTGTAGTCGAGGTTAGTTAACTTTAGGTAGAGTCTTTCTCTCTTGCACACTCCTCTGATTGGCTCATCAAAAAGCGCGGACAAACGTGCAAGAGAGGATTCAGAAAATGGCAATATATTTTGTACCTTGAAAGATTTCTCTAATAAAAAAAAAGAATAATTATATTTAAGAATTCTTTAATCTAATTTGTAAATAATTAACCATAAAACAGTACAAACCCCCAACAACAAGCGATTGATTGGCAAACTGGTAGTTCAAGTTCGAATCCTGGTGGACAACCTTTTTTTAGTAAAATGAAAAGAAATGTTTTTATCTATTGTGCAACGCTCTCGAATTCGAGAGCGTTCAGCTGAGAGCCTCGCGCGTCATGTTTACATGATTTGCATGTCGCGCGAGAAATAATGTTAAAATAAAAACAACAAATTCGTAATTTCGGATAGGAAAATGCAACCGCGACGTGCGGCATCTCAAACGAGAGCGCGCATCGCGGTGCACGCGGTGGAGGCATTCACGCCCTCATAAAAATTTGCTAACCCGGTTAAAATTTAAAGAAAAACAAATTTCCCTTTGTAGTTAATCGGATTAAAATCCGAAAACAAAGGGAAATTCGCCTATAAAAGGGGCCCAAAAGAGGCTCTCAGCACCCATTTCCCCGACATCCTTCACCTAGGACGGATAGCTAGTGCTGGTCTGCTCCAAGTCGCGCTGAACTCTCGATTACGAGGTAAGTGCGGCGTTCCTATACTTCCTGGCCGGTAACCTGGCAAGAGGAAGAACTCGGCCCAGGAAGCCACCTTCCGGGAGTATTTCTTATAGCTAGGGATCGCGGATAATATTTAAATTAAATAAAATAAATTTTAAGAGAATTTTGCGTATATTAGTATTAGGTGTAAATAGTAGTTAAGTAAATTTAAATAAATCGTGGAGTAACGGTAGTATTAATACAAAAACTTATGTATATGCATTTAAATTTAAATTTAATAAATATTCAATTTTTAAAGACTACAACTGCTTCGAGTATAGACTTTCCTTGGCACATCCAGATATCCTAAAAGCTTTCAATTGTTGCACTGATTTTTATTAATAAATATCAAATCAGTTTTTAAGTAAATTATTGAACATTCATATTTGTAATATAAATTTATAGAAAATTTAATATAAAATAATTATTATTTTTTTATTAAAACAGTGAGATAAAATGTATTCATATACGAAGAAAAATAGATTAATTTATAAAATTTTTTATTAAATTAAGAAATAATATTTATAAATGTAAGCCAATTGTAATTAGAATTTTATTTTCATTAAAACATTTTACATATATAAATTACATATTTTAATTATAATAAATTATTCATTCCTAAATAAGATTAGTTTTGTAAAAATTCTTATTTTCTTTGAAGAATGAAATCTCTGTTTTTCGAAATGATTCATTCTAATTCTGAAATAAATACGTAAATAATACTTAAATAATTCTTAAATTCATGAAATAAATTATTTCGTTAATTAATAACGATCTATGGTCAAAAGGATTATTTGAATGCTAAATTGGCAAAATCGTATCTGGTATTTTATGAAATATTTTGTTAATTAAAATATGTATATTCATCTTAGATTTATAATCCGTTCTGAAGAATTTTTCTGCTATTTTGCATGTAATAATTATATCAAAATTAGGCTTTATCAAGCCTCCTCTATTTTTTTTCCAATAAAGACGAATAGCTTTCTTCTGAAGTCAATAATAAAGGGCATGAATAGCATTTTACTTCTTTTTAAAATTGACCGTACCACAAAACCGGCAATATATCCTATAACACTATCGAGGTATTTTTCTTTATTTGTGCGTATAAGTAATACAAATGCTTACATAAATAATAATTTTTGTATTTCAAATTACGTTTGTATTTATTATTTATAAATAATAGGTTACAAAAATGCAAAATTTAATTACAGGAATTTTCTTTATTTTATTTTAGTATACATATTTTTTACTTAAGATTATATAGAAATATTTTATTAAAAATATTGATGTTTACATTATAATGTAGCGTTTGCTAATGTGGGCTTTGTACTTTTAATACACAAAAATTGACTCGCGGATGGCAAGCGGCGCGAGACTGGCGAGCGCCTTATACACGATGTAGCCCTTACCTTGTCGTTGTCTCGTACTCGGCTGTGGGCTGAAAGAGGCGGGAAAGCGACAGAAGCAAGAAAAAGCCAAAGCGTTATATAAAAAAGAATGCAACTTATATTTTAGAAATAGAACTAACAAAATCATAAAGATGGCTACGGATCCAGAACGCACGCTCTTAGAATTTAATTAAACAATAGCTCCGCGAGGCTATTCCGCGTTTGTCCCGTGACAAAATATAATATTCGCATTTGCGGCTAGCAAATCATCGCGGGGTCGAGATAGCTTGTCCCGGAACAAGGCTTCGCGGAAGCGCGGTTGTTCAGCGGGCAGCACCCCATGAGGTCCCAGCTTCCAATCGGCACTCACACACATTCAACAACACACTCGCGAGCAAGATTAAATAAATGAAAGGCAATTCAAAAACACTAAAATGAGTCGAGACTCGTCCCGCCGAAACATCTCGTTCGTACCGTAATTACTACTTGAAGTTTTTCTACGACCGATTTTCGTCCGTACGATTTCCCGGCAAGCGAGAGAGTGAGCGTTCGAAAATCGTCGGTGCTCTCCAGTCTCGCCGTAGCAGTGTTGCCAGTTCTTCTCCCTTGAAGTCGCAGGGAGGCGGTGGCACTGCACAGTCCCGTACTCGGAGCGGAGCTGTGGCGGTTTTTTTCAAATTTGAGGAGCTTTTGCGGTGGATCAGGCCGCAGCGGTGGGTCAGGCCGCTATTTCTTTTTACCGCGCTCCACGCTCCTACCGACGGGACGGTCTCGCAGACGCTTGACCGCCACCCTACTCGGCTTCACGCCTCCGGAACGTAGAACCAGCTGATGTCTTCTTTGCCGCGGTAGCTGCTGTTGGTCTCGTCCGTTGCGCGGCTCTCTCGCAGGCTACGCGACGCAACTCTCACACACGCATACTTCCATTCGCTCTCTCGCTCTCACACTCACGCGCGCAGCTGATGAGGCACTGCCAGCCTCTCTGGCTTGCCTAGGTGTCGCGTTATAGAATTTCTCTCATAACATTTAAAAAAATTATTAATATCATTATAACGTAGACATTTTGTATACAAACTTTCAATTTAATTTTGATATTCCGTTTCGTATCGAATATAATCATCAATTTGTTCCTCAGTATTTATTTCTTCTTTCGCACGATCTTCGATTTCGTTAAAATGACACCAATTGTCAGGAATGGGAAAATTAGGGGAGAGTAAATCTGTTAATGCCGTTTCGACGCCTCCTATGCATACGGTTCCATCTCAAGCGCCAATGCAATAAAGCGCTAACTCGCCAATGATTCAACATAGTCCCATTCCAAAGGTAGCGTACAATAAAGTTCTATTTCAAACATTCAATGCAAGCCAGTTCTATCTCAAACCTTCCGTACAAAAAAGATCTATCTCAAATATTCAATGCAAAAAAGTCCTAATTCAGATGTAAGCGCGAGAAGGTTCCGATCCACACGAAAATG
>JAWWEO010019295.1:0-15462 GCA_035582975.1 Ormyrus labotus | reverse complement strand
TACTCTAAAGAATGATGAAGGTTTCAGAGGCCCACGTTTGGGGGCACATTTTACATGTACCGTGGGCATCCTCCTTTATCCTACAAAAATAGTGGAGCATCTAAATTTCTCTCTCTTCTAGATGCGAAAGGTAACCTTAAGCATTAAACTTCTCTTACCACTTGTACAACCAAAACAGTCAGTCGGTTTATCCAACGTCAAAAGCAGTTTATCAAACCTTCGCCGGAATCCTCAAAAAGACGTCCGTGAAAAGCTCTCGCCTCTAAAATTGATCCGCAAAGACCTCCGCGCGTCGAAAAACCGGCTGCCGGCGATCCGAAAGCGTTCCCAAGGCTCGCTTAAATCCCGGCGACAAATCGGCTCGCCGGCAACAACACCCTTTCAATAATAACCAATTACACCGCGCCGAATCGTAAAGCAAAGCCAGAATCCCTCTCGCCGCTCTCTCTCTCGGAAAATCCCGCAATAACCCTGGGCGAGCGAGGAGTCCGCCGCGAAAAGCGAGAGAAAAGCTCGACGGGACAAAATAAAAGCCCGCCCGCCGTCCGGCGTACATAAAGTAAGTGACAAACGATGCGTTCGTGGTGTTGCCGCCTGCCTGCCTTTTTCCCAGGGCTCTTGTATTAGCATGCCGTCGTGTCTTCCGCGCGCGCTCTCCTTTTTTTCTCTCCGCCTCTCTCTCTCTCTCTCTCTCTCGCTCTCGTCGCGCGGAAGGTTACTCTTTTCGATATATCGAGAGGAGGGGAAGGTCGCACCGGGCGAAGGCGAGCTCGTTGTATCGGCTTTTAAATTTATCGCGCCGCGGCCGGGAGAGCTTCGCGGCCCGTTTCTGCGTTTGATATAAGGATGAAATACGAGTTCCCCGCGCGCTCGAGATTTTTCTTGCGCATTGCTCTCTCTCTCTCTCTCTCGTTTGATACGAGTAATTGAAAATTATTGGACCACTGCCCCTTTCGACACGCGGCCCGCGCGCGAGGTTTTTGGTTTCGCGGATGCCGTCGAGGTTTATTAGCTTAGGGGTAATTTCGGGTTATTTAGGGGATTTTTCTACCGGTGGTTTATTCGCCCGCGATTCGAGGAAGGTAATAAAAGGAAGTGGCGGATAAGTTATTGGTTGCTTGATTTTTGGGAATTTTAAGAAAAAATTGCGGCTTTTCATTCGAATGATTTAAGTTCAATTATTCATTTGCTTCTGCAATTTACTAGCGATTCATTCGGATTTGCTTTTTCATTTTATTTCGGTCGTTAAACAAATAGCAAGCGGTAAAAAGCTTAATAATGTACCTCCGTAACAATAATACAAAATTTACGCGCGTCAAATGTCTTTTATCATAATAAAAATATTGTATTCTTCTCGACGCTTTCGAATGGCGCTTCGCACTTCCTCGTTTATTAAGCGAGATAAAAAAAAAATTTTATTTTTCATAAAACGACGCGCGAATAAAACTTCCCTCAAACGCAATCGCGATCTGCAGCGCGACGAGTCCTTCTTCCTAAAAAAAAAAAAGAAAAACCAGCGAATTCGCCTTGTTTATCAAAAACATTATCCCTCTCAATCATTCGCAAAACCTCGCTTCATTAGCTCAATGAGTAATCGCTTCCGACAGCCGGAGAGAAATACGGTCCTCTCCACCGCGGTTAATCCGACCTCGGGCCGCGATCATCGATCTAAGGTCTCGAAAACCCGGGGAGAGAGTCTCTCGCCTCGCGAAAGGCTTTTCGCGGCGCGCAGAGTACACACACACACACACACCCACTCCTTTGCTTTGTTATTGATTGAACGCGGAGAGGAGACGTTCGGAGAGGAGGGTCAGGAATCGTTTAAAGCGCTCGTAAAGCATATAACTCGAGCGTATAAAACTCGAGTGTCCTTTCCGCTTGATGAAGCCCGAAGCGGGGGAGGTCACCTGGGACGCACTGATACGGGCAGCTGTACATCCGCGAAACAGTCAGCGTCGTATTTACGAGGCGCCTCGTGAAATTCTTTAAATAAGCCGCGCCGCGCGCCCGAAACCCGTAAATTCCGCCTATCTGAGGTCTATTAATATTCAATTTTTATTGTAAGAAGAGAGTTGGGGCGAGGATCTTTTGGAGTTTCTTTCGTTTTTTTTTAGGTTTTCAGCATCTTTTGCCGTTTATGGGACTGCATTGTTGTAGACGAAGTCAGCGAAGATTGGTTGCGATTTATTTTTTTTTTTATAGCGAAGGAATGTAATTTCGCTGTCGGATAGTATTTTGGGAAGAAGACTTTGGTGAGGAGAAAGGAGTGAGTCAACGAACTGCGCTTATAATAACGAGTCAATGAAACGATTAATGTCAGATTTGAAGAATGTATAATTTATTCTTATTAAAAATTCAGCAAACGTTTACTTTGGATTTTCGATCGGGTATTAAGTGAACATTTTCTGACTAATTTCAACTTTATATAGGAAAATTTCAAATGGACATCTTAAATTCAAATTAGACTAAACTAATTTAGTAAATAGTCAACAATTTTTTAAACCTCGAAAAACAATTTAAAAAAAAAAAAGTGATTCAAAAACTTTTCTCATGAAAGGATTCAACTTTTGAAAGCTGATGAATTGGAAGAACTTGCCGTAAATACTAAAACTTCGAAAAAAAAAATTGCAAAACCAAAAAACAATAAAATCCACTTCCTGCGTCGTCAACCGCCAAAAAAAAAAGTTTAAAAGGAGGCCTCTAAATAACTCTTTAAATCAATCGCACCCAATCAGAATACCAAAAAAAAAAACAAATCGCTGCGGGGACGAACGACCGCGTCGGCCATTCAAATCGCCTCTCCTGCCCATAAAAAAAAAAAGTCCCCAGAACTCGCCGAGTTCGTCACTCCGTCCGGGCCTCACACCCCGAGGTGCGTGCACTCTCTATTTATACGATCGACATTGGAAAGCGCTCTCGCTTCGGAGCTTAAAAAACGGCTCTCGACCTCGCCCGCGCGGTGAAGTTCACCGGCGAGAGAAGTTCAATTCGTTTTTCGAGGTCGGCCCGAGAGCGTGAATTCATAATCCTCGCATTCCGTATGCGCGAGAGCCGCGGCGCGCGCTCGAGTGTGTATATATGTATGCGCCGCGCGTCCGAGCCGGAGAGACGATCGCGAGACCGAGGCGAATCTTTTTTCTTTTTTTTTTCTTTTTGTTTCAAGTGCCTCCGCGCGGGAAGACTGAGAGTTCATTCTATTTTAATGACGCGCCGCAATTAGCTGATTTCGCGACCTCGCGGTCTTTGCTTTTCTTTGGGGGGTCGGTGCTTATTCGGATGGAGGAAAATTTTTGTGGGTTATTGGGGGATTGTTTTTTTTATCGGCTTCCTGTTATCGAGAAAAATGTATAAACGGCTTTGTGTGCGTCAACAGTTTTCTATAAACAGTGAAGAGCTTCAATGAGTTTTTAAATATAGAAAGTTTTCGCAATAATTCGGTTAGTTTTGTACGTCTTACTGTGATATTGCGTTAAATGTGGCAATTTGAGAATGAAGAAATCTCTCTTAATCTTAATCTCAAAATTTAAATGCAGTTTTCAGTTTTTATTTTTTTCTTAAATTATGCGCAAAACTGCTATTTTTGCTTCATAATATTTTTGCTGCTATTTTTGTTTCATAATATTTTTGCTGCTATTTTTGCTTCATGCGTTGCAACTGAATCTCGTACAAAAATCGACGAAACAGATGGAAGAAATAGAAATATTAGATGTACTGCAAGAAAAATATATAACAAACTATTAGACATTTATCCTTTTTTAAAAAAAAATGATGAGTCACATCCTGCATTGTAATTGGTTGAGCATGAACAAGCGCGAAAAAAATTGAGTGCGAAAATTTAAAGTTTTATCTCTACAAATGTATTTTCGAAAGAGTACAATTCCTTACAATTAATTTATCTAATAATTTTTTTCTAAGATTTTTTATCGATGATTATTGATAATTTTTTACATAATTTTACATGTGAGAAATATAACTGTAACTCTATGCTGGCAATAAACTATCGTTGAGGACTTTGAGTCTAATTCCTGGATTATTTAGTTTAAAAAAATAGAAAATTTGAAAGTCGAACTACCATTAAATAAAAGTACTTTAAGAAAGATTGTTTTTTAAAATAATTGATAACATTGAATTATTTAATAAACTAAATTCAAAACAAGTACATTGATAATTTGAAGTTAATAAACAAATGCCTTGATAACATTTTTACTGATTTCATGCATTACATGTAGAATAAAGTGTTGTGTTGCTCTTGATTAGAATTAAATAAAAACAATTATAAGTACACTATATTTCATGTTATTTGAGTTTTTAAATTTTATAATATTATAAATGTAATCACGAGTAGCGCGCGTGATAGTTTCACAAAATATATATATATATATATATATATAGAATGCAGAATGTATTTTTATTCCACAATTAACTTTGAAAAAAATGTTTCCGAATTAAAATTCTTGATTAAAATTCCAAAATGAAAAAAAAAAAAAATTTTTAGCCACTTTTTGTCAAATTTACTGTGTTTCACAAAAGATGAGTCACAGCGACCAAGAAAACGTGCACAATGCTGGATTACGCCGTCAATTTTCTGTACTTAAACTCGGTTAAATGGGCGTCTTATAATTCTAAGTATTTCCTCAAATTAACCGAGTAAGACATAAATTATAACGCTAATTGCATAATTCAATTTATCCGAAATTTTTTTGTCCGCCACTTCTCAGGCAGAATTTGCAATAAAACGTAACGTTCGACAAAAAAAATGCATCCCGCGCTTTTTCTTTCTCGTTCAGAAAATTAAGAATGTGTTTTATATTCTCGGATACAAACGAGACACATTTACGAATTCTAAAGAGGAAAATGTCCGCGTCACTACGACGTTTTATCTCGAAACTTATACATACTAAAATGCCAATCCGCGTTTTTCAGCTCGTTTTTCCCTGGCCGCGAACAAAGGAGAATTTCAAGTTCTTTTAGGAACGTGTTTACAACGAGAATAAAAATTATTCTGAACAAGCGGCGGAGCAATACGAATTTGGAGATTCTTTAATTAAGAGCGCGTGTCCGAATAAATGCACATAACAATTATTGTCTGATTACACATAAGGAAACGAACGCGAACGAGATTCGCGTCTATTTTAACAAACGTAAATTTATTTTTGTTTATGAAAAATATCTCAAAAACATCAAGCCGCTTTCAACGAATCCTTTCTAAATCTTTCATCGGAGCTAAATAAAAAAAAAAGCAGGTCGTTCGCGAGCGTAAAAATACAATTTAGCTACAAATATACCGTCTTGTTTGGGTAAACGATTGAATTAGAGCGAGCGAACAGCGCCGAAATCGCTCGGCATTATTTGGCCTCGGCGTGTACAGCAGCTCCGAAATAGCATTGCGATAAAGCATTTTCGACATCTCGGCTCTCTCTCTCTCTCTATTTTTATCGATTGATAACGGAGTATCACTGACGTTTCATTCAGCGGCGGCTCCGGCAATTTAAAGCCCGAGAGCCGCGACTAACGAGTCTAAAACTGTCGTAAAATTTCGAAAAGGCCTGTCGAAGTATCGGCTAACTAATTACGCCGGATGATTTGCGGGGCTTTAATCGTTGCCGAATTTCCATTATACCGTAAGCCAGACTCGGGAGACTCGGGGGGATATCGCTTACATCGGTAATTGACGCTTTAATTGCCGAGCGCCGAAATCGAGCCGCGCGACGCGGCTTTTCGGATATACCCCGACGTAATAAGCGGGGTTTATCTGTTTTTACGAGTTCTTTCGACCGACGCGACGTGAATCCCGTGCCGTCGGAGGTCTCTTCTCCGTTGTGAATAGGATTGTTAAGCGAGCTCGGCGCGATTCGGATTAAATTGTTTGTGTTTTTTTTCTTTTGCTTTCGCTTTTAAAATTCAATTATGCTCGAAGATGCGAGAGTGAAAGAAAGACCTTGGGATGTGATATGGCAGATCGAGTTTCATTAATAATTGGTTGGTTTATCCAAATGTTTATAATTCATTTAAAAATATTGATTTAACTGGACAATTTATTGAATTATAGAGCCCGATTTACTAAAAATAATAAATTCAAAAGCAGCTTCTTATATTCCATTATAAATTGCATGTCTTATTTACACGAAGCCAATTCTTTCTGTTCCTCAGTTAGTGCAATTACACCTTTTACTATTGTCCCACCTTAAAATCCCACAAACCCAATTCTATAATTCGAGCCCAACAAAAACAACTCGCAACGCTCTTTATTTCATTAACAACGACGCCGCCGCGAAGATAACTGAAATTTCGGCGCATCACACACCGGCTCTTTTGTTCCCCGGTGGTTTATGATCGCGCGTACATTTATTACCCGGGCGCCGATTAAATGTAAATATCCTCTCCGCGCGGCGGCGTCGCACAAAGCCATTTTTCACAACCGCATTCCGCCCAGAGCGGAGCGTCGAATTATTATTAAAAAAAAAAGAAGGGGGCCACGAAGACTCGTTCGACCGAGCGAATATCTGGGTCGTGAGAAAATTCGCGCTCTCTCGCGCCGCGAGAGACAGCGGGGGAGGGGGGGCAGTCATTGTTGACGAATGTTTATTTAATCAAGGGCGCGTCTTTCTTTGGATTTCCGCGCGATTGAATAAACATCGAATCCGCGCTCCACAAAGAGAGACTGTCATTATACTTTGTTTCGCGAATTGCGCGGAACGCGGGGAATGTAAAGGAGGCGCGCTCGGCGTCGCGGAGAATCTCTGATTAGAGGATCTTTGCTTAGGATGGAAATATATAAATCTAACGGAGAGTGGATGCATGTTAATTCGGGTCTGTGCCGGCGCGCGTGCAGTCGGGTATTAAAACGAAAGTATTTTTTTGTGTTTGCCAAATTATCGGCGGAGGATTATGTAGGTTATTTCCTACATTTGCACAAATTGAAATGCGACTTGCGTCTATAAAAAAAGAAATAAATAAAATACAGAATACCGGAAAGGAATTGCTGCGCAGTCTTGATCTCCTCATGCGAGATTTGTCATTAATTATTTACTGCCTTGGGTTTTTCGAATTTTCCTCACGACTCTTTGCCCGGAAATGATCTTGTACGTTCTTGTCATTTTCTTCGCACACCTCGGGGGAATATATCTCATGTTTCTACGCCTCGGCGAACTTGTACCCTTAATCTCATTGATGATACGAGTGTATCGTAAGAAATGAAATACGCTCATGATTTTTATTACTTGCTAAACAAGTCGGTTTACCAAAAACTTTTGATAAGTGATTAATAAATTATGTTTCGTGAAATTTATACTCGTTCACGTCGTTGGTAAACCTGTTCTTATAGTTCAAGAAAGTAAAAAGATTCCAAAGTATCTTATTTTAATTCACACATCTATTTTTTATCATAACTGCATATTACATTCGCGACTGTGTCAGCTGCGTCTCTATTTATAAAGCTTCTTACACAAGGATCCGCACCTTTAATCCTTCGCGATAAGAAGATTAAAAAGGGATCCGGCCTAAGTAAATCTAAAAATATTCTCTTCCCGGAAATGATTAAAAACCCTTCCAGGTAAAAAGCATCCCGACCCGCGGGAAGCCCGCGAACATCTCATAATACTTTTCACTCATCCGCGTTTCTTTTTTTTTTTTGTTTAATACCGTCGAGTAACGAGGTGCAAAAAGAGCCGTTAAACATCCAAGTCCGGCCCCGTTAAACGAGGCTCGTTTTTCCGCGAAGCCCCGCCGCGGCAGATGAAACATTGATCTATTATTACGATCCGCCGATAAAAAGTTCAGCGTTCGATCTCCGACGGCAAGAAAGGGATGATCCCCCCCCCGCCCTTTTTTCTCTCTCTCTCTCGATCCGCGGCCCGCGGAATCGTAAAAACAGATGTATTAAATTCAGATCTCTCGGCTCGCGACACGTGGAGGAAATTACGGGCGCGGGGAATTTTTTCGACGGGAAGTCCCGTTGCGCAACGAAGAAATTATCAATTATCCTCGGGACGAATTGATGAGCAGCGAGAGGCGGCTTTTTGCGAGGAGGATTGACGTGGTTTCGAGTTTATTGAGCTACTTATTTAGTATTTTTTTTTTTTTTCGCGGAAGATTTTGCGGGTCGTTCGGCTTTTTTGGTGCCCAGGGATTTACGATGTGTAATGCCTCTTTGATGGTTTTCGGATTCAAAAGATTTTTTTATGGCTGTTTCTGAAATTGTTACTTACTTTACGACGGATGGAACTTTTACGCAAAGTATTAAATATCAATGAAGATTATGCAACACCCAGTTTCGTAAACAAAAATAAAAGAAAAAAGTATACTCGTAGACACAAAAAAATTTTTCTCAAACAAACATTATTTTCTTATTACGAAACGCGCACAAAAATGAGGAAGAGAAAAAAAGATCGAGATTACGGTCAAAAGGCGTGCATTAGAACACCCATCAAGATACGGTGCATTTTGACGCGCACGACGTCCAAACGATAAATAACCGCTCCATCAATACACTTTTTTTTTTTGTTACCGCGAGCTTTCATTAGTTTTAAATAAAACGTATATGCGCGCGCATCCACCGGCTTCGATAATGTATCAGCCACCAGATAACGACAAGAACGGCTTCATTCACTTCGCGGCGATAAATTATATGCCTCTATCGAGTTATCTCTCGATGTATAATGCCCGTTCGTTTAAGAAAAGAGATACATCGTCGGGAATTCGGCGCTCGGCCGGGAGAGTCTCCCGGGAGAGGACGACGGGCGGCTCTCTCTCTCTCTCTGTTATTTGGATTACTCCAATTTAGATGTCGCAGGCTAATGAACATCAATCTTGGGAGCGGCTCTGTTTCTGGGGACTTCAAAATTTCGTTGGTCGAAGAGCGGAACCGCCGGGACGGACGCGTCGATTGTTCAATATTTGTTGGGTGATATATAAGTTGAAGTGAAATTCGCATGAATTTGCTGATAAAAAGTTTCGTGCTCGTTAATTGAGATAAAAGTTAATGGCGGCGCAAAAAAGTTTCGTATTCCTAATTCAATCTATTTTATTTACTTTTACTTTTAATTTATTACGATTTCTAACGTACTTTATAATACACCTGGATAAATAGGGCTAATCCAATATTTGATATTCATTAATTTCGCGCAGCTTTTGGGTCGTTGGAATAACGGCTCCGCCAACTGCAGTTTAACGCGCAGGTTGAAGGTATACGAGTCAAGTTTAATATCGAAACATTATGCGGTATTATTTTTAAACGCAATTGATTTGACGATAATTTATTATAATTAAAATTTGAAAACTCTTTCAGGTCCAATTGAAAAAGCTCTTTCAAAAATTGAACATCTTTACTCGTTAAACTTTAAAAAAAAAGCAAAAACAAACAACCATCTCCCTCATCTCCGTCTTCAGCTAAAATCCAAATTCTAAAAACTTTCCGTCTCCGTAGCGCGCGATAAATCACTGATCGTCCGAAAGCATCGCCATTCATCCAGAAACGGAAGCGCTCGTCGAAAAGCCCGCGCCCCACTCCCCTCTAATTCCGGAGTCAACTAGTCCTCTTTGATAAAATCGCATTGTTTACAAATCCGCTCCCTCCTCCTCCTCCTCCTCCACGTCCTCCTCGCTCGGCGAAGAGGAAGAGCGGAAAAAACGTCGCGCGAAAAAAACGCACTCTCTCTCTCTATCTCTCTCTCCCACTCGCAGGAGGAGAAAGAGAGCCGTCAAAGCGAGAGAAGCCAAGCGCTACGTCGTCGTCGTCGTCGAAATGAAAAAAAGAGAGAGAGAGAGAGAGAGAGAGCGAAGAAGAAAAAAAGAGGAGGAGATCGCGCTCGGCTCTCGTAGTGGGAGCGAGAGGAGAGATGAGCGTGTCCGCGAGAGAGAGAATGATTAAAGAGCCTCTCTGTGAGCCTGCTTGCGGCGAGCGAGAGCCGCTTCTTTAGTCGCGACTCGACGCAAGCCGCGCGCGCACCACCTCCGCCAGGCAGCTAGCGCGCGCGCTCCGACGGACGGACGGACGAGCTTTTTGAAAAAAATAACACCGCGCCGCGCCGCCGCGAGCACGCGACTGTGAACGCGCACTGTGTGGTGGTTGCTCCCGGTGGGTGTATCTCTGCAGAAGCCCCAGAGAAGGGTAGGTGTCGGAGGAAGGGAGGAAGAGCTGCGAGGTTCGAATTTTCCCGCGCGAAGCTTGTACGTTGTACTGGGCGAAAGTTGAATATTGGCGGTGTGGGTTTGGCGATATGGGACGGTCGTTGGAGGTTGTTGAATGAGTCGTGGTTTATAACGATTGACGGTAACAGTTTTTTTAGGTCGAAAAAGATTTGTAAGTACACGGAGAAAAATTTTCTAGAAAAAATTACAATAGTAGATTTTAATTTGATCACAGACTGTAAACATCCTAAAAAATTACCGTAGTTTCTAGTAAATTTTACGAGGTCAATGATAAATTTTCATATTTAGACTTGTAAAATTTACAATGGATAAGGTAATTTTTTAAGATTTTTACAGTCTGTGATCAAATTAAAATGTACTATTGTATTTTTTACCAGAAAATTTTTCTCCGCGTATTGACCGGATAAAGCAGCGTTAATCATATTATCGACCTATTTTTGCAAGAGCAACTTGCTCGTACAATCATTCTAAATCAATAATTAGACACTGTCAAACTATATTTTTTGTAATCTAATAAATTCAAATAAAACGAGTTTCCAGCTACTTAACAACAATTACGTACTCGAAATTATTCGAATTAAAAAAACAAATTATCAAAGATTCGCGTCACTGATTTCATAGTAACTCAAACGAATTCCAAGCAGCAAATAAATACGCGAAAGATCGCGATAAACCGTAAGCAGGCCGTTAAGTCCAGTGACATAATTTATGCTTTAGAAGACGCTCTATAGCCAATCTATCAAAGATATCGGGAACGGCGTATCTTCGAACCGCAAGGAGCGCGACCAGTAGAGCTCAGCATCATTTTTACATTAGACTCATTAAGATAGAATACTGTCGCAGCTCCGACAATTGAAACTTTTGTTCTCCAACTAGGTCACCTCGATCTCCAACGCTCGTCGCGCATTTATTATAATACCAAACACCCGTCCGGCCGTTTCTCCACCGCCGAAAAGCACGCTGGAAAAAGGCCCGAATAAAAAAAAAGAAGGAAATTCGAACGAGCTCTTTTTCTGAATCCGCAGCGCTTCCCCGTTCGCAGACGCGGCGGAAAAAGCAACAGCAGCAGCAGCAGCGGCGGCGGCGTTCGAAATTCGCGCTTCATCCAGCAGCAGCGGCAGATACACACAGAAATCCGGCGCGCCAAAAGCTCAGGTGAGTGAACGCGCGTATATATATATAATCGGACTCGGCGCGCATAATGCGCGACGCGCGGAATCCGTAATGAGGTGTTAATTAGACGGCCGCCGCCGTTGCCGCCGCCGCTTTTTGCTCGTTTGCGGATTACGCGCGCCGGGGAGATCATTATCCCGCGAGCTCGTCGGGGCTCTCTCTCTCCGCGGTGTGAATCGCGCGCCGCGGCTGCGGCGGAAAAGCGCGAAAGGACGCGCCGGGAGAGAGCTTGCGAGCGCGACGCCGCGCAGCTGCTTCCTTTTTCGCGGGCTTTGTGCGGTCCCGGGGTTTTTTTCGGCGGGCGATGCGCTCGAGGGGTGGATATAATTTTTTTTTTTTTCCTTTTTATTTGGCGCCTCTGGGAATTGAAGTATTGCCTTTGGAGGAGTGCTGGGAAGTGTCTTTCTTTTGGTATTTGATGAATTGAAATATTTGGGAGTTGATTTTTTTTTTTTTTTTTTTGTTGGTGATGTATAAGGCTACGTATTTTTAGAAGAGATAAAGCTTATAAATAGAGAAGCGCGTTAAAAAGTAATGGCTTAATTACTAAAATGCGCACCATAAATAGTATTTTTTATGATAAAATATTTGCTCGCGTTAATGGGTCAGAAGTAGGTTAGATTAGCTATTTAGTGTGTACTTAAAGCTGTCGAACTATTACGATAAAAAAAAAAAAAAGAAAACTCGAAACCGAGTTGAGTAAAGTACACATTTTCAAATTAAAATTACAGCTTCAAATGGAAAAAAACCGCAAATTCAAGGCGGAAAATTAGTGCCTCTGATACAGAAAAAAAAAATTAAATCAGTTTCGCGCGTTAAGATTTTTTCGCACTCCATTGAAAAATAAATGATCTTGTAATGCGAAACTTTGAAAAAAGCATTAATTCGCATAACCAACGTAAAGCATGAATGATTTAGTGTGAAATCGCCGGCATAAAAAGCGGAAAAAAGAAACACGCAGATAAAACTGGATTAAATAATGCGGGAAATATCCCGAGTTCATTACACCGAGAGATTTGAAAGCCGCACGTTTAGCTTTTTCAAGAAATGCTTGCCGTAAAAGATTGTGGCTCAAAATTTCTCAATTATTCGTCTAAAAATTTTTGAATAAGTAGTTAATTGGGACAGATGTGAATGGACATACACATAAATATCGATATAATTTTACGCAGCGTCTAAGTAACGGTACGTCTTTACGTGCACTTTTTACCAACAAGTCCATATATTTCGTTCCATAAATCGAGCATTAAAATCCCAGTAAAAATTTACCGCGAATCATATCTGCCACTTACGAGAAGTATCTCTTTTCCTTCCTTCTTAATTACCGCGACGTCGGCAATGTCAATAAACTGGCGATTCCGCATATTTTCCGTTACATTATTTTCGATATACTTTTCCGGCCCTTCGACAAAAGATCACGGACTCTCGAAAAGCGCAATATCTGCATAAACAGCATTATCGCTCCCGGCTACTTGGCCGTCGTCATTGTTGTAGACGAAAACTTCATGCATAATTTCAAACGCAATTATCCGACACGTATTTGTCATGCAAACCCCGATGCTCGCGCGGACGTTTATAAATAATTCATGGCGCGGGCCCGAAGATAATTCGATCGATTTATTTGGCGCGAGATTCCGCGGCTCTTAGGACGCCCGAAACGCGATCGATTTTTTTTTAGCGAAATCGTAAACTGCCTCGCGTTGGGAGAAATATTAAATTTGTTACCGTTAATTAAAATGGATAAATAGAAGTATGTTATTCAGTGGTTTATCTTAAAAATGAGGTTGAAATACAGATTATGTTTATTTTTAGTAAGTAAACATCGATAATTTACTCCAATAAAACTATAAAAATTATCGTGGCAGTCAGTTATTTTAACTTTTATTACCCTCGAAAATATTCTTAATCTCTCTTTTAATCTTTCTATTCTCCAACTCCTCTGATTTCCTTTTTTTTTTTACTACAAAAATTTTATCTCCAATTCCTCAGCTAAAACTTCCCAATCTTTCCAGCACTATTTAAAACAAAAAAAAAAAAAAAAAAAAAAAAAACTAAACCTTCCCTAAAAGAAATAGGTCCCCCGCGAGAATCCCATCAACGGCAACAACCCCGGCACTCTCCCCGCTCTCTCGATCTCCCGCTTTTCCGCTCCGGCTGACCTCGCCGCCTTATCAATCCGAGCAGCCGCAGCGACTTTAGCGGAGACAAAAAGCGCCTCTCTCGCGCGCCGAGGCTCGTGGCGTGAAATTTATTCGGGCGCTGCGATCGTCGCATGCAGATGACGGCGGCGCGCCCGAGAAGAATCCCGCCGTCGCCGCGACGTCGATACGCGGATGCGGGAGTCCCCCGCGGGGTTCTAATCCGTCACGGGGGCCCTTCCGCGCCGGAATTCGGAGCGAGAGCCCGGATTTTTCGCAGCGATTTCGTATATCAGACGGGGGACGTATCGTCGAATTTGCCCACCGGGGTTCGATGGGCGCGCTTCTGCGGGAATTCCGATGTGAGAGAGGCTCGTCGCTGCGGTTTTTTGGTGCGGTAATAGGCGGGGGGCGGAGTGTAATTTCGGCTAAAATTCGCTTCTCGACGAAAAGGAAATTTTATTACGGGAGGGAACGATGTTAGCTATGTTTTTTTAACACTCGCTCTTGAATAATTGTATCACCAACCAATTCCACTTGTTGACTTGAATAAATAATCGCTCAAAAAATAAGGTCGTTCCTCAAAAAATATTCGCGTTTTAAGAATTCCAATTGTCTCCCGTAGAACGATCGACGAAAACGCGAACCTCTAAATCTCGACGTTCGCGCCAAATAAACCGGCTCATTTAATTACATAACATCATAACAAGGAAAAAGTCAGTTAGCAGCCGCGCTCGTCGAGCATTCTATTCGTCTCATTGTGCCTCTCGTGTCTTCTTTGTTTCCTCGTCGAATCCCGGCGGCAAACAGTAGACATGCAGGCGATTCTTAAAAGTTTCTCCGAATACATTTAATCCAGTTCCTTTATCGCGGCCGATTAATAAACGACGAGACGAGAGACGAGAACGTCGCTTCTTCGAAAGCTTCCACGACCCGCACGACAATCGGCTTCTCCCCCCGAAATTGTTTAAGTATACACCGGCGGGTTTCTCCTCTCTTAATCGAATCCGTCATATCTTCGGAGCGACGCGCCTCTCCCTGTGCTCGGACGGAATAATTACTCGAGCGTAACAATCGCAGGGACGACTCGGATTTTTTTCGAGACCCTCCCGATGACCCGAACTGAAGGCCCGATGATCCTCCTCCGCGTCTCAATCGAGCTGTAACACGACGTTAATTAAATCAGCCCGTCGCGGCGCGATAAAGCCGCAGTGCTCGGAACATTAGTAAAACAAACTCCCGCCGCGGAAGCGGCCTCGAGCGCGGGTAACAACGACGAGAGAGAGAGAGAGAGAGATAATGCGCGTTAATCCGAGCGTTTTTTTTTTTTGTTTTTTTTGTCGACTCGACGAATTGATATGTTTGTACACGAATCGCATACACCCGACTCGCGGCTAAATGCGCACTTTGATGTGATTAATTCCCGGTCGACTCGAGCTAATGCTGATTTATGGCCCGTCGCGGCGGATTGCGCGTCGCTGCTCGTGTGTGCTTTTCATCGGTGACCGCTTTCGTTCTTTAAGGAGCCGTCAGGGTCAAGATCGTGCTTTATTCGGTCTTTGCGCTTTTCTCGGGCTGCGATGTGATTCTTCCGCGTAAATGGACGGCAATGCGAAACGGTGGATAGTAGCTTAGTGGATGGACGAGCAAGTTTTTTTATGCTAATAAAGCACTCTAAACGCACTTGCGGTCATCGATCAATTAATTTAATTATTTCATGATGTTTGGTAAGTTATTGATATTGATTGATGGCTGCGACGAGTGTTAGTTTGTTTTCATTATCGAAACCGGCAGCACAATGAATCACTATTCGTTTCGTACTAAAGTACGCTATTAATCGAATTGAACAGGTGTGAATCATCTAATTATCTGAAAGCAGACTGAATTTTTGTCGTGAAATTTCAAATTTATATACCGATGACACTACTCTCTAAATCTGAAAGAGTGAAAATTCACTCTTTGAACGTGCATATTCACTTATTCAAAAAGCCAGGAGCCGTCC
>JAWWEO010019294.1:0-15468 GCA_035582975.1 Ormyrus labotus | reverse complement strand
AAGAAACCATAATCATACAGATTTTTTTTTTCAGGGCTTTTTATAGGAGGGAAAAATCAGTATATAACCCCCTTAAAGTTAATATATCACTAATACGGAGGTAGATATTTTCCTCCACTTACCTAAAATACTTTACATTAAATCTCGGCTAATAACAATAAAATACTCTTCTACAGACAATTGTAATCCTCCGAAAACTTCGCAGCCAAGATACCGAATCCTCGCATTAATGGGAATAACACTCCGCGCAAAGTCAACCGACAAACTCCGTCTCAGTGCGGTCGTTGGAGCGACTAATTCGAATGAAAAGTTCGACGTCGTCCAATCGCGGAAACTTGCCGGAAAAATTCAATTTCCATACAGCTTCCGTAAGACTAAGCAGCGACGGAGATTAAAGAGCCGAGGCCCGGCAGGCAATTCAGGTGCGACTGAATTACGTGTACGCAGCTCCGTCGGCGAAATAAATCGCTTCCGTCGTGAGCCGAGCTAAGGAAGCCCGAACTTCTACCTGGGATTTATCAGCCGTGTCCGCGATGCGCCATTTGAATTGCGGGCAGGCGATCGAGTTGCACCTGCAGGGGCTGCTTTTACGACGTAGTGGAATCAATTCAGTGGTTTAAACGTTGGGAAAAATCAATATCCATTGTTATTTAGTTAAGAAAATAAAAGCCAAATATTTCTATTAGGTTGTATTGATTATTCATTCACTAACATATCCGATTAGAGAAAAGCTCACAATCAAAAGATAAACGTTTTTTAGTAGAATTGCAATTTTTATTTATCGTGATAGCATTTGATAAATTATTAATAATAATTATTTGAGAGTTGTGATAAAAGTTTGCATTTAAATTAAATCACTAAAAAACACCTGCCAATTACTGAAAAAAGAGCAATAGCATTCAAACCTTATACAAAACACCATTTCAAGTCTTTTTACAGCCAGCAAAATAAAATGAAATGAGCCCCAATTCAAGCTACAATCCCATCTTCCCAGAACCTTTGCCATTTAGCAGCAAAAAACCCTCCTAAAAAAATTCGTATCAACAAATTAAATAAATCCCACTCTCAAGACCCAAGAACCTCCCCGTTGAATTTTTCAACGCCGTTTAAATAAATCGGCAATCGACTGATCGATCGTTATTGAAAAATTCAGGCAGAACGCGCGAGAGCGGTCAGTTGAAATAACGGGACAGAATTGCAAGATATCCGCCGAGCACTGAATGTTTCATCCGGCAACGTTGGCCTCACTTATTCAAGCCCCGATTTTCCGTCGGAGGCTAAATAGTTTCGAAAGGCCGAGGTGCCTTTTACTAGTTTCGCCGCGTAAGGGAAGCTGCGAATTATGCAGGCGATTGGGGAAACTTCCTGAGAATTTGTTTGCCGGATGTGTTTCGAGCCATAATAACCTAGTTCGAGATACAAGCTATAATTTTCTAGAAGATATGAGTTAATTGCCGTTTCTTCAATTTCGGTACATGTATACTAAGACGTGTTTTCATTTTTAAAACTCTTGTTTTTATTAGACACTTTTGTTTATTCAATTATGATACTTGATTGCTTGATAACTATTATCCGAAAACCAGCCTTTATATTCAGTCCCTCTTTATGCGATTCTAATCAACAGGAAATTCTGTTTATGAATTTCAAACAAAATGTAAATTATCGTTGTTCCGGGCTGGCCCAATTACGCCTGCATTATTAGAGGTCCGAATTGCACATTAATCTTCAAGAACCAATTTGCATGAACAATACACATTCTGAGATAAGCTCACACCAAATTTTCGCGCTCGTTAATGACACAATTTAGCATTAAAACTATTCAAAGATTCCAGATTCTTGACACATATTTCGCATTGACTCGTATCAAGAGCAATAATCAAACACGCGAAAAAGCAGCTTTGACACAGCAACTCGACACACTTCTGGAGTATGTGTACGCTTTGGTTGAAAGACACAAAGAGTCGAGAAAAAGCGCGCGCTTAACGTTCCCTGCGTACCGTTTTGGAATCCGCGCTGACAAAAGCTTGCAAAGCCTCCGCCGCGCCGTTTATATTTTGCATTATGCGAAGCTTGCATTGTCATCAGCGGAAAAGCTCCGCGCGAAAGACTCGTTAGAGACTCGTCGAAAGAGGTCGCGAGCGTTCTTCCCCTTTCCTGCGCTTGCTTCCCAGCCTTCCTGTGCTGTGCGATTGTGCGAGAAATTTTAAAAAGATGCGCGGCTATCGGATTCTGTTGGGGCGCTGTTTTACCGACCGTGAATAATAAATGGTTTGACAGAGAGGGAAATTGAAGCTACAGTTGAAAAAATGTAGATATGAAAAAGAGACGCGTTTCATAAAGCAAGAATTTTCATTTTAGTAAATTGCTGTTTTACAAAAATCTATGTATTTAAACACCTATGTAAAATTTTTTTCAGAATGTTGCCCTGTATCCCATGATATATCTTTTTCCACATTTTCGGAACACTTTTCAGATATAATTTATTATTTGTTACCTTCGAAACAACCAGCAGGTGTTTTAGGTAAACAAAAAAATTATTTTTATGATTATCAGCTATTATTTATTTTATTTACATAATACAACTATAAATGCAGTCCTGTAAAAAAATGTGCTTCTTCGATTTTTAAACTGGAAGTGATATATTTATTTTATAATGTGAATAATTTATAAAATAAAATGTAACGTCACAAATATTCACCTCTATTCGGAAATTACGTCCTTTAAAAAACTAGAGCATAATTAAATTTATCGCGTGAATGCTGAATATTCGAACGAATCACGCAGAACGTACCAGCACGTTGATAAAGCAGAAAATGTGTCACTCACGAGGGCAAAAAGACTCGTTAAAGAGCGGCAGGTGGAAGAACGCGACTGAAAAAAGAGGTTACGAGCTGAGCTCTCTTCCTCCGCTCTTTCTCTTTACTCCCTTTTTTTTCGAATCGCGCTCGATCGTATATCGTAGGAACACGAGCTTTAATGATCCCCGCCGCCGCTCGCTTTTCTTTTATGGCGCGACGGGTAGGAGGTTTGATTGCGATCGCGGCTTGCAGTACGGCGCGAAAATCCCAGGTGTATCTGATCTTTTTTGCGCGAAACCGAGCTTTTTTCTTCTCTCTCTCTCTCTGCCTGTTCCGTGAATGCAATTAAAGCCTTATTTGCTCTTAGAAATCGCTGATAATCCTTTGCGGAGATAAATTTTAATAAAGAGATTACGCTTTAATCTCGTACTCGTGACAGTTAATTTAAAATAAGTTCCAAAATGAAAACTAGCTATTTACTTCGAAGCTTTTTATTAATGAACGTCGAGCTTTTAAAGCATAACAAAATCTAAATAAACTATCTACGCACTAATAACAGTTTTGCAAATATTTATTCTGCTAAAGTAATGTTCCGAATTATGTGTACAGAAGTCGATGCAAGCGATTGATCTCTGTTTGAAAGGGTAAACGAGTTTTGAATTGTTTGATCTTTCAAGGCACTTTATTTTTAGTCCAAACATAACTTTTCTCTTCAAAGCTGTCGCGGAGGCCTCCAAAGATTGCGTGTGAGAGTCCCAGTCAAAGTTTTAAGTGTCGAGTTCTGCCAGGGAATGTTCTCCTTGCCACCGGCGTTTCCCTGAGCAGCCACTAGAGTAGTGCAAAGTGAATCTGGAATTCGGTAAACGCAAATGGTGATCTAGAAAATTGTAATTATAGATCATTTTAGTAGTGCATCAAACTGGATTGGTTCTAATCGGTTAATGTTAATGAATTTACTGCAACTGTTGAAGATTTTCTTTTAATTTTGATTTGAAAATGCTTTCTAATATAAAAATATGAAGGATCCATGATCAATGAGTCTAAGGCTTGAATTTTTAAAAGCTTTTAAAAGCTCTCTTTGAACTGAAATGTAAGAAAACTCAATGTTTGTTCAACCAACTATAACGGTAGATATTCTAATTAATAAAATTTGAAAGGTGAAATCAGATCTATCGATTGAAGTAAAAGATGGTATATTCTTTAGACAAAAATGAAGCGCTATTTACAGCTTGTTAAGTTTATTTAGCGCTGGAGAAATCGGAACTTACGAAAACAATAAGTACTTAAAACAATAAGTACGCAAAATAGAATGAACTGATATAACTTTCTTTATATTTTTCTCTTAGAAAAAATATTTCAAAGTTACATTAATTTTGTAATCCAAACATGTGAACCTCTTACTGATGTTTACAATCTAAAAATTATTTTAAACAAAAAATTAAAAAATATTTCTAAAACGTTTTTCTGTTTCAAATCCTGATTATTTGCAAAAGTTATTTAAACTTCTATATATTTTCTTGTTAAATAATGTGCTCTTCAAATTCACTGCTTTTATAGCAAACAAAAAAGACTTGCTCATCTTCATTTTTCGAATTTTAATAAACTTGAAAATAAAAGAAGCCTTTTGAATCAGTCTGAAAACACTAGAGGCATTCCTTTCTCGCGCACCTCCCAGTAATGAAGACATCTCCCGAACAAAAGCTCCCAGTCGACAAAAGTGAAAATTACCTGAGCCTCGTTGCCTCAGAAGTGGTGATGCTCCATTCCAGGATCCATGCCGTGATGGTCCTCGGTTTGTGGCACGTAGGCGATGAAGTAGGCAAGCGACCAGACGACGAAGGAGACAATTACGAGGCCGAAGCACGTGGAATTAAACCTGTCCCAGCCGAAAATAATCTGGCTCGGGCTTCGAGGCTTCGTCGACGTCAGCCTCGTTCCATTGATGTCACAGCAGATGCTCTGGGTGCTCGACATTTTGATTTTCAACGAATGCTGCCTAATGAATGTTCGCGGCGATCGGTTAGATTGCGCTTGTCGGTCACGATGCTATCGTTTTGTGTTGGATAAGGAGAGATAAAGATGCCGGACAGGTTTTGTCGCTATATTGCTAATACGTTTTATCTCGTAGTATCACAGCTTTGTTTAGTAAGTAGAGAACGGATGAAAGTCTTAGCCTAATCGGATTATGTAATAGTGTGGAGAGAATTTGAATATTCATATACAGTAATACGTTCAGTTCACTAGAATGTTTAAATTGTTTTAATTAAAAATTTGGTCAGTTTAAGTAAACAACAATATCAGTTATTGAATCTCGTACAGATCAACACTCCAGGTTTCATCAATAATGTCGTTTCGCAAGATCTATGAGAATTTAACACGATCTTAAACACGTAAAAGTTGATAAATGGTAAATTTAGAATTTCATTTCAAATTTTAATATTAAACTAAAATTTTACGATGTCAATTCTCTCCAAGTATTTTCATAACTTATGCGAGATAATTACATTTTAACTTAAGAACAGCATTCGCCGATGTCACACCTTGGATTCTTCCACGCGAAAATAAAATACCCAAGCATTCCACCAATAACTACCGCAATACAAAGGTACATATTGTATGTCATGAATATGAACATTAAAAAGTAACCTATCACTATCTGAAGTCCGTGTAAAACAGTTTGAAGTGCATGTATTGTTGAGAAAATCGCCTCCCTGAAATAAAGTTACGATTATTTAAAGAAAGTTTGAATGTATTCTGCTTACTTTCTGGATAATGATCCCTTTGTGTTGTGAACTGCATTACTGATGTTCAGGTATTCTCTGCAATAAACAATGATGGTTAAATTGGTATAATTACTTTAAATATTCAAAAGCGTATACCGATAATTTTTAAGGGCTTCATAAATCATCCCCAACAGGATGATTCCCACCATTGATCCAACAATGCCATTCAGATCGGTTGTCTTCCATCCTTCAAACAAGATGGTTTCTCCAAAACCAAAATGAAATGACATCTGCGAATTCATAGGCAGATGAATAACTGTTCGATCTTTCGTATTTTTATAATAATATAAAATATTTTTCATTTATAAATTTCTTCTCAACCAAATGATGAAAGAAATCGTTAATGATTGCGAATTCCTGTTTAAGAACAATTACTATTTTCCACTTTATCTTTACCACCCCTTATATTTTTCATTCACAACTTTGAATCACTAAAACAAAAAATTTTACAACTCACCCCATGCATGTTGAGTAATTTTTCCTCCTCTCGTCGCGTGCCGTCTTCCACTACGCTGCTGTAAGATTGGTATTTCTTGCACTCGGCCCGTCAATTCCCCTCGACACTTATCTTAAAGATAAACGTTTATCAAGAAAGATTCCCCTTTCTTCGATTGTTTAAGCAACCATTGTTTTCGCAGTCTGGACATCTGAAGGTGTTCACTTTGTCATAATTAGAACTAATACCACTAGATAAATAATACTATCCGTTGAAAAATCAAGATTGATGGTTTTGTTTGGCGTGAAATTAGTTTCCGGCGTATAGCTTCCTTATAATCAAATTGACTAATAGTGTTAAATATGTTACAAGATAAAAATTGTGAAATTGACTTTTTCGTTTGTCACGTAATGTATGTATTTTGAACAAATTTGTGAAGCATTACGCTTTAAACCTTCTTGACGTAGTTCTCTTATTGCGCAATTGCATTCAACTTGAATGGAAAAAGAAGAATATTTCTACAATCATAAAGTCATAAACGAATTTTATTGCATAGTAAAAAAAGCATTGCAATACGGAAATCACAATATATTTTGAAAAAAAACGAAATATAAAATACGACTAACGTTACATTAAACATTTTTCTTCTGAAAAAACAATAAAAAACTCAGCCTTTTTAAAAGTAGAAAGACAAATTTGGAATAATTAAATTATTTTCTTTGTATTTTATAATCTTAAATTCGCCTAGGAATCGAGCTAAGATTATCTTTCTCGTCCGCTTAAATTATCAGTGCACCCTGATAAGACACTAAAAAGAAGATACTCACAGAATATAGGGTTTCTGGGGTTTCTTATCGCCAAGAGAAAATTAAGAAAAATGTGGCGAAATTTAATTAAATTCAACTCATTCATCTTGAATTACGGATGTAATTCAATAGTTACATTCGGAAGATTTAATTACTTTACTTTAGTAAAAAATACAATATTTCAAAAGGTTTGTTTATTACAAAATATAATTTTGTAAAAAGTTGATATTATTCTATTAAAATAAAATTGCTCTTTTAGAATTGTCTGTCTGTCTGAATAAATGCAACTGACTTATTAAGTATGTAAAATTCTTCACTTAATTAAAACCGATCCAAAGCAAAAGAGAAATCTGCAGATAGTGCAAAAACATAAAATTTTAATAAAATAAATTGAAGATGCTTTCAAAAGTGCTTTTTTAAACCTAAAATTTTTAAAATTGTGAATTGCTTGTACCTACCGTAATTAAATGTCTAAAGCATCTTGTATTAATATCAATACACCTTTGATAGTTTTCAACATTGCAGGATGGAACAATCTAGATGAAACATATTTTTCATTCCTGGAAAAAGCTTTAATACAATTAAAAAGCTTTGGAAGATATTGTACGTACGTAAAACTTTCATTATTTCAAAATCATTCAATGACGAAAATGTACGTTTTTAATCTGTTTAAAGTAGGTTTTGAAAAAAACGCTTTCTAAATTAGAAATTTAGTTACAAATCAATACAAAGAGCAGAGGCAAATGGTAAAGATAATAACATTCTTAAATTTGTTTCATATATTTTGTAAAAATTTTTCATAATTTCATTTAAAATCAAATTTTAAAAATAATTTTATACATTTTCAAGCTTTACAGTTCGTGCAGAATGGCGGAGAAAATATTTTAAAGCCCGCATGCAAAAGTTAAATAAATTCCAATAAATATTAGAATTTCTTACGGTGACTTTACCGGTATTTTTTACAGTTCATTTCTCTCGGCGTACCCTCATTGTTCCTACCCTTAAAAGCCGCCCTTAAAAACAATTGAATAGAAAAGGAGCAAGCAAACATTCGCAAATCAAACAATTTATTCAAAGCAGCAATGGCAGCAGCAGCAGCAGCAGCGTCGGCATAATCTGAAATTCAGTCAGACAGTCGTTCTCGGGCCGCGAATTATTTACAGGGAGCTCGGCGTAAAACAGCCTCGGCAGGATTCCCCCGTGCTGGCAGAGGGGTGCACGTCCTCGTGCCCCCTCCCCCCCTCGGCATCACCCACCCCCCGCGCAGAATCCGGAGCAGAGCGCCGGTGGCGCCACCGCAGCTTCCAGCCGGCGTGGCGCCGACGACGGGGGTGTTCGAACCGGCTCTTCGATCCGAGCGCCGACGAAATTCCGGCGAGTGGCAACCCCCCTCCCCGGGCGAGACGGGGCAGAGACACACAACCTGTGGCTGATATCTTCGCCGGTCAGCCACCCCCTCTCTCCATTCAGGCCTGCCTTCCAAGCGCGCAGAGCCGTGCCTGCAACGGCTTGCAGTATACTTGTGCTTTCGATTTTGGGAAGCGCGGTGGGATTGACGAGGGGGCTGCTGGGCGAATGCGAACGTTTCAATAGTGGGATAAGCACAATGGGGGAAGTAAGGGATTTTTTTTTAGGTGGAACATTTTTTCGTTGCTCGTTTGAATTTTTAGGCTTTTTTTTTTGTTTATAAGAGTATTAGTTTAAAAAAAAGAGATTCGTTAAAGTATAAAATAATTGCTAGATTGCATAATTAATAAATGAAAAATATTATATGATGATTGTAAATGGTTAAATGTTTCTAATTAAGCGCTAATAGCAATGAATCAAAAAATAACATGATTATTGTAACATGCCAAACATAAATATTCTACGCATTAATATAAAGTCTATCATTTTCGAAATTATGAATATCTTAAAATTTTAAATACGATTCAAGTTATAAAATATTTTACAAATTCTGAAGAAAAAAAACTCGTTTAAATATTCAAAAATTCAAATATTATACACGCCCGCTGAATGAGTGCGCATTTATATACTATTATTTTTTCTACTGTGTAACGTAAGCAGTACGTTTTCATGCGCGAAAGATTTTTTTAATAAATAAGTGAAAATTAAATAAATAAAACGTAAATTTTAAACAATGTTTTTTTTTTCTGTATATTTTCTAAATACCAGTCTTTTTAGCTAAATAAAATAAGCTGCATCGGCTTGCAACCTCACTTTTCAAGGAGAAAATCCTTTGAATCAATACCTACGCTGCACTGGAACTAATCTAATATTATTGAGTCCACCCAGGCCGAAAATTGAAGATACAAACTTAGCTTGGATGGAGGATTCTTTCACACAGATCAATACCAACTGCTGTACGTCGACCAGCTATAATCGCCAACGTTTTTCGATAAATTGACTTTAAATTTAAAAATTTTATTTTCATTTAAGAAAGAAATATGATTTTTAACATCTGACGCAAAAAATCTGATAACAAATTTCCATTAATTAATCGAGTATCTGGTTTAATAATTTTGCCGTACTATTAATTTACTAGACCGAGATATCTACTGTGCTTATTGTTTTCAGGTATTTAGAACATTTGTGCAATGCAAGCTGGGCACATTCAATAAAATTCAATGAATTCCATATTCAGAAACATATTTCGAGTTAACATAATGTTGTTAAGCAGACTGTAACTGTCAAATAATTGTAGGAATGTACATTTATAGCTGGTATCTATTACACTAATATTTAAATGTGAAATATGTAGTTAATTAGTACAAGTTTATAAATTCCGTTTATTAGAAAATTTATTATTCTAAAATGTGATTATTAAACAATTTGGATTAATTTTTAGCGGCCTTATTAATTCTTCTATAAATGCAGGTTTTTTGTTTAACTTCTTAAGCAGTTCTCCGCTTATTACTTTGCTGCAATGATAGCCCTGTTTACGATTTAAAAAAAAAATTTCTAAACGTTTCTTTTAAAATGCTTGAAATGCTTTGAAGATGCACTGCTTTAAAGGAAAGTGATATTTACGTAAAACTAATTGGCCAATCTATGCATATCTTAGTATCCAAAGTGACTTGCCGGAGTTCGCTCAAAATTAGCGCTCGACAGACTCGAGGCTGGCCTGCTAAGGTAGCATCTATCTTAGGAGTCTGGCTTTATTAGATCGAAAGCTTCGACGTGGACCTCATAACTTAATCAATATGCACTTACGGCTCCGATCAACATCGAAATTAGCTGCCCTCATCTCGTATTCGAACTGGTCTTAAGCTTGCAAAATGGTTTCCCCCAGTTTCGAACAAGTTCGTGCAACGAACATATAAAATTTTCATCGTATCCATTTTGCAAATAATGGATTTCTGCAATCAATTAATTTCTTCGATTTTTCTTCATTTTCATCTAGTACAATTTCATATCTGTTAAAAATCGTCAGAATTTCGAGCGAGTCTAAAAAAAAAGGTGAAACCTTACAAACGTATGCAATCATCGAAGTTCATTGACACGAATACGAGTTCTCGTATCTAGTATTTCTGCTAGAAGAACTTGAAATACACTTCTGAAAATAGTACGCCGCGGTTACAGATTTCATTCGATTACCAAAAGATCAATAAAAACGTGAACATTTCTCGACTTTGAACGAACAATAAATTGCCTTTCGAAACTAAAGAATCCGTAAGCTTCGAAAATGTATACTTCAGCGTCACCGAATCGGCCGGCACGAATTCCAAGCACTCTTTCAGCAGCATTCCGCTCCTGATCATGCATTCAGCTCGGCGGCTTTCTCTCTTTTATCACGTTTTCTCCATAGATTCTTTCACGCGCTCTCCCTTCCCCCGTCATCCCTCCACATCTCGTTCGCGTTTCTGATCACTCGTCCTTCCCCTTCTAATTTTCCCAGCATCAGCGACAGCGGCGTCGTTCTCTTTATAAACCTATCCATCATCCTCTCTCTCTCTCTCTCTTACACTCTGGGCGTCCATCTGTAGGCCGAATATACATAATTCCATCTTCTTCCCACCCGTGCATCCCTTTCTCCTACTTTCGCGAGCCACCCCTCGCGCGCGCTTTCCCCCGGAAGCTCGAGCACGCTCGATTCTGAAACTGCCGGGCGGTCGCGTTTTCCTCTCTCTCTCTCACACACACATACACACACACAGACAGCCGCTCCGCTCTCTCCGTGTGGCGGTAGCAGCAGTGCCAGTGTCGCCGCACGGCGCTCAGCATCGCCGCCCCGACCTGTAGAGAGCCAGTAGTAGCCTAGTAGTCCTAGTGTGGAGCCGTCCGCGAACAGACGCTACCGCTCTCTATCTCCCTCTCTGTGTTTTGTTGTTGTGCTGTGTGTACCGAGAGCACCGGGTTATTAGGGCTGACGAAGGGCCCTCGCTTCTTCGCCCTGGCCCGCGGAAGGGAGGAGAGTAAAAGCTGGTGAGTGCACCTACGGAGGAGAGATGCTAGAGGCTGAGAGTGGATGGGAGGTTATGCCATGGGGTTGTCTTTCTTTTTTAGGGCGGCGGGTGACAACCGCCTGCAGTTTATCGGGACAGAGAAGCTTTTTGAGTAGAGTAACTTTTCTCGCAAGACACGATAGCGATAGCTGAGCAGCGAAGATTTTTGACGAAGGTACAGCACGTGTGACTTGTTGTTTTTTCGTCAAAGTTTTCATGTGCGCCTTAAAATCTCTGTGTATACTGATAGAAGCTTTGTGTATTTGTGGTTTTATTGTTCTTTTAACAATTGGCGGATGGTGTAATCGACGTACACTTTTAAATCTGCTGTTTTTTTTTATTTTAATGGAGTTTTTTTCGATTTTGTGTCAATAAACTTTATCTCGAATTTTTTGCTAAAAATTTAATTATGTGTTAATGTCACATAAATTTATTTATTCATCTCACTATTGGTATTGGCTGCACCTTTGATCCAAAAAATTGATTTTTCAAATAGACGATAAAAAGCTATTGTCATTTCACATTATCCACAGCTACAATTAGGTTTTATTCGCTATAATGAAGCTTGCTTATTACTATCATTTTCACATTATTGCAAACGTAAAAAATTTTATGAGCACTTTTGCACGGAAATAGAAATAATTTTTCCCATATAACTGAATTTTCAATATAAAACTGTAGATAATAGTTTGAAAATTTTCTATCGGTTTTTCGCAATGAACATCGTAGGAATTATCAAAGCGAACCTAAAAGTTTAAACATGAGTCTGGTACGACAAAAACGGTAAAAATAAAACGAAGGTGTTATGTATTGATTATTACATGCTTGGATGGAAAATCGCTTCTACAGTGAACAGAACAGTATTCAATTTTCCGTTGAACGCTGATACAGCCTTTTTTATTTTCTCTGCTAAAATGGATACTCATCATCTGTCAGATAAAATTGTTCACGAAATCAATATTAACTTCGGTTAAACATTTCTGCTTCCTGTTATGTTGAAAAATGTCCTCTAATTTATTCAACCTGGACATTCTTCATGGGATACTCATCTGCAACGTCATTTGAAAAGCCAACGAAGTAAAACATTTAAATCTTATAAATAGTTCAATTTCATCGGTATTTCAAAGCTCCATATTAACACCCTCATAAAAAGCTTAAAAGATCAATCGGCGGTGCCGAATTTTCAAAGCAAAACTCGTAAAATCCCGAATTACCAGCAGCAATCAGGCATCGCGAACCCCCAAAAAGCTCGCATCAGCGAGCACGTTGTTTAGTCCACCACGTGCTCGGCGCTGAAAATCTCCGTCAGCTGCCAAGTCCGACTGACATAATTTCAAGGTTAGCTCTGGAAAGTCGCCACTCCGACTGGCCTCTCCGCTTTTTTTGCGCTGACTTCGTAGCCGCCGCTTTTAGCGAGCTTTCATTTGCCAGAGTGCCGATTAATCTTCCCTCCATGGAAGAGCGGAGACTCCCTTTTTTGTCGGTCACAGAGTAATAATGAGGCTGATCGACGCGAAACGTATCTTTGGGGTTGATTTGAAAACTTGATGGTTCTTTGATGGATTGACGTAATTTTTTAATGGTCTTTGCGTCTGAACGTAAAGTTTAAAATAGTGAAAGTTATTGTGTCTAGCTTTGTTACAAATGATGTTTACGTGCGTGCTCTCGATTCTGCATGTCTGCTAGAAGAATAGACGCAACATATTTGTTAATCTGTCTGTAAATTAAAACTAAATTTAAAAGTAGGCGCCGGGAAACTAAAACTTTAAAGTGTCGATCTTACTTTATTGAGAAAAAGATTATTATTTAAATTAAACTTTAATATATAGCATAGAATATTTAATTTTAGGCTCATTAAAAGGAAAAAATATTCTAGCTAAAAACTAATGACATTTATTTAAAAATAACTTATTTACAAAGCAAGAGTTTAGTATCTGATGGGCTTAATTAGAAAGTACTTTATCACCAATTATCAAACGACCTTTCTATATTACCACACGTTCCATCAATATATTCCTAAAAAAAAATCAATAACCTTAAAGGTTAGTTTCTAAAAAAAAAAAAAAAAATGCACGACAGAAATCTCAAATTTAAAAATACACTCAAACCGTTATACCAAACACTTTACAAAGACGCAGAAACGCCAGCGAGAGCTTCCCCAAAGCATTTACAAATATTCATGCTCGAAATGACCAGCAGCGGTAAGTGCAATGCAAAAGCATGTCCCTCTCGTCGACGCGCGTCACTCGAGTACTCGTGAACAGCGAAGGAAGGCAAAAAATGCGATTTGCGCGTGTGTACAAGCTGAGCGGAACGATGGAAGGTAAATATCGCCTTGTCCTCGTCGGGCGTAATTTGCAATTGCGTATGCTATCTGTTTGCAGTTTTTTACGCTAATCTTTAGTCGAGCGTTGCTGGGATTGAGAATTCAAGTACAGGGAGGGATTTTTTGCTGGCAAAAGGGGCACTGTTTTATTCATGAGTATTTACGTTACGTCGAGGTGCTAATTGTGTGTAATGTGCTTCGTGAATGAGTGGAGAAGAAAATAAAGCAATTCTTTACGAAACTCTTGATCTTCATCTTTCGGGTCTTCCGGGCATCTTTATGTCTTCCTTTTCAAGGCAAATTGGTAACACAAATATAAATCTGATTGAGCGCTAGAGAAGAAAGGGAAAAGGAAATAGTAAACAACTTCGAAAACTTTACTGAATAAAAGATTTTCTGTAGAGCTACGCCAAACTCAGAGAAACATTATTAAGAGACCTTTTCTGGTGGATTTATTTTTAATATTTGGATAGTTAATCCATTTTTATTTCAAATCTTTTCACATATCTATGCAATTGTAACGCTTGCTAAGGAAAAAGATATTCCTACTTTTATCCTCTTTTACTTATATAAAGGCTTGATATAATCGTCAAGTGCACATTATTTATTAATTCTGTCAAACGTGTATATATATATAAATTATTAATTTCTTAAATTGAATTCTGTTAAAAGGGTAGCGAATTTCGAAGAAGAGACATAATAAATGAACATTATCTGTTGAATTACTTTCACGCGGGGAAATGTAGGTGTATAAAGCGGTAAAAGTCTTGGTGAAACTGAAAACGTACGCGTATTCATACATAATAACATTAATGGGAGGTATACACGCAATCTAAAAATAAAATAACTATGAGCCTACAGTTCCCCGTAACTCATTTGCATGTAGTATTTTTACTGAAATCTAGTAACATTCTCGCAGCTTTAAAATAAAGCCTGAAAAGTTTTAATTAATTTAGTGCTCTTAATCATTTTTATGTAAATGTAACTCTACTTCTGCAGGAGGCACTGTTTAACATTATAATTTAATAAAATAGTTTATAGTAATATCTGGCATTCTTTTTCTTAAATATTATTATAGCTGCTATTGAGGTAAAATTAAAAAATTTTAAATAAAAATAATATTATTATTCCATAATATCTTCCCTCTTTTTGCATTTTTACAACATTGTACCAAATACCCAACCTGTTTTTCTCCATCCTGCAAACGCAAAATTAAAAAACATTCAAAAATATGCATAGAAACTTCCAAGCAAGATTTCGAGGAGATTTAGAGTAACCCCGGCAAATGGCTCTGCACCGATAGTATCTTTCCGAACGGCCAAAAATCCCGAGAGGTCAATTATCGGACAGCAGTTCGCCGCTGCATTACCGGCTTGTTGGCCGCCGAGTTATTGCGAGCTGCGACTCGAGCGCGCGAAAAAGGCTTGCTTTTTCTTAAGCACTTCTCGGCGCGCGAGCTGCGAAATCGTAATTTCACACGTGAGCTAGGCTCAAGTTCTTACTTTCTTCGTAGACTAATAAGAAAATCAGGGCTTTGCTCAAATTCGGGGAGACCAGGGCTAATAATAGTTTTGATATTTATATTTTTTAAATTGTCTTCGGCCACTTAATATTTTAAGGGAATTTTTTCAAAATTCAAAACTGATAATATACTCTCTGTACAACAACTTGAACATTTTTTAAACTTTTTATAATTCAAGTATCGTATTTGCTTTTGAAAACGTTCAAAGCACAAGTTTCAAAATATTTCTACCAAGAGTTACGGCTTTCAAATAACTCACGGAACCGTACACATCGCACTCTCTAAATCTGAAAGAGTGAAAATTCACTCTTTGAACGTGCATATTCACTTATTCAAAAAGCCAGGAGCCGTC
>JAWWEO010019293.1:0-15481 GCA_035582975.1 Ormyrus labotus | reverse complement strand
TTCATTGCTTCATAATTCCCATGAAAACGTTCTTGTAATTGTAATATTTGACAAACTGTAACTTTTTTATTTTCTTCATCTACCAAAAAATGTATAACGTAATCTATTATAATCATCTGAAAATATGTCTAAAAACCTTGTAAATAATTTTCATAAAAATTAATTTGTAAAAAGTTCTGTGTTAAAGTTAAAGCACGTTCAAATATTTTACGATGATTTTTATTACGTGGATTTCTACGTGGATGTCTACACTGAATCTACGTGGATTCTATATGGAATCTACATGGAATCCACGAGAATTTCAGACTGATTCTACGTAGATTTCAGACTGATTCTACGTAGATTTCAGTATGGATTTTTTCAACTGGGGATCACAGAAATGCTGTAATGCCGCAGCAATGTTGTATAAATATAACACAAATATTGCTGCAATGTTACTGAAATGTTGCACTGTATGTCTTAGGTAAGAGGATCACAGAAATATTGCGGTAATATTGCTGTAATTTCGCATCAATATTGCATAAATATAATGGAAATATTGCTGGAATTTTGCCGAATTGTCACAGCAATGTTACTGGAATATTAGCGCAATATTCCTATGAACCTCGTGCCTTTGACATTAAATTTTGCTGTGGGATTCCAGCAAGATCGCAGCAATATTATGGAAATATTATCACAATATCGCGTGATATTGCAGCAATATTTCAATGCTATGTGGGTTATATGAAAATATTTTAATGTGTATTTCATACTTCAGACTGACGTGCACTTTTTATGCTTTATTACGATTTTTTACTTTTAATTCTAAAAATATTAGTTTGAAAATTTTCTTATATTACCCCTTTTATATATCGAATTAAGATTTTTATTTAAAAAGTATGTTTTTAACAGGTATAGCAAAGAATTCATAAATTCTCCTATAATAAACAAAAATAAATTGGTCTCTCATGTTTACGAAAATGAAGTTATATTAAGGATTGTTGATATTACTGTAATCTTAATTAAGACTATAATAATTTCTTGTTTGAAAGTAAGTTGATACATTTTTATAAGTTAAAAATAGTCTCTACTATAAGCAAATAAAAAAATTATTTTTTTACAGCACATACGATTTTCTTCCGATATTTCATTAGCTGAAACATATTCGTCATTAATGGATTGTTTAATCAATATATATGAATTAAAGCAAACTGAAATGACTGACCTAATTAATTCCTTAATTTCATCGAGTTATTTATATATTTATCTGATTATATCAGTTAAAATTAAACCGTAAGTATAATTACATAGTTTAAAAAAAAATATATAAAATATGTATGTCTAAAATTGATTCGAATTCCGAATTCAAAGGCCCTAGTCTCTATCGATTGAATCAAGCACGGCTGTGGTAAAACACACGCTTTGTTTACCAAAATTCACCGATGACCCCCGTTGCAATTAAGCACTGTGTCCTGATTAAATAATAAATTAAACTCAATCTGAATTTTTCCGAAAAACCACTATCACTGTTTTATTTTTTCCATACAATTACAGCTACACTCGCTCTTCTCTCACCAGGAGAGTCTCACTTGTTTGGGTCACGGATTTCGTTCGAATTTTGGGATATGTTTTCTAATGTTAAAACATGAAACAAGCCGCGTGCGTTCGGTCTAATGTTTGATTTTTCAAAAGTTATGAGCTCTTTTAACGAAAAGCTAAGAAAAATCGATTTTTGTTCAATCACATATAACTTTTTAACTGTTAATTGTAGAGTATTTTAATTCCCAGCATTTGAAAGGTTAGATCAAATCCTATCGATTAAAAAAAAGACATCCAAAAATCTTTATTTGTTCAAAAGTTATGGTCGAACAAAAAATGACCATTAAATTGGCATAAAAAAATTTACAAAAATTCATTGACGTAATTTTAGGTTTTTTTATTAAAATTTTTATTTAGCTATAACTTTTGAACAAATAAAGATTTTTGGATGTCTTTTTTTTTAATCAATAGAATTTGATCTAACCTTTCAAATGCTAGGAATTAAAATACTCTACAATTAACAGTTAAAAAGTTATATGTGATTGAACAAACATCGATTTTTTTTTAGCTTTTCGCTAAAAGAGCTCATAACTTATGAAAAATCGAACGTTAGGCCGAACGCACGCGGCTTCTTTCATGTATTAAGATTAGAAAACATACCCCAAAGTTTGAACAAAATCTATGATCCAAACAAATGAAACTCTCCTGGTCAGTACTATCGGATTTCTTTTTTCAAAAAGAGATCCGTCGAGATTTCGCCGCGATAAATTCGCCGAAAATTACACCGCTCGCGTCTCTCTCTCTCTGGTTTTGGTAAGTGCTAGACGTGCTCAGCACCTCTCCTCAATTTAAGCATTTTTCTCACATATTTGTACACCTCAGCGAGTGCAAATCTTTTTCAGGCAACTGGGGCTCCTGCTGGCCTTCGCCTCGGCGAGTTTTCATCGCCGCTCGCCCTTTTCTTGAGCCAGGGAGTTCCATTTTGCCTGGATCACAGAAGTTTTGAGGTTAGTTTATCTCAAAAATTTTTCCGGCGCGGTCATCGGTCTCGTGGCCCCCTTCCTCGGGAAAAATTTTCAAATTTGTCCAGAAGATGGCGACACCGTAGAAAGGCAAAATCAACGCCTCGACGCTAACATATGCCATTTGTCTACAATCATCAAGAACAAAAGCATCATTTCTGCAATGTTCGATGTGCAAAAAATTAATCCACCAAAAATGCACAGTCGATAACACAGTTTTGAAGCCCGCCAAATTCAAATGTCCAAATTGCGCTGATCAAACCCAGATACCTCAACTATCTGGAATTATTAACTCTAATGGCACAAGTGACGACAGCAGCAACAACGAGAGACTAACACAAGACCAAAGACAACCGAAACCGCTGCAGAAACAACAGAAACAGCAGATACAATTGCAACAAACTGAAAACATTGAAACGTCCACTCCACTCTTCAAGAACAACACTGCATCTCATCAACTAAGAGTCAGGTCGAATTTAATCTTATCTAGTAATAATACCAGTGGTGCTGCGATCGCCACCCCAGTAGTAAATTCTATTAAAACTTCTGACCTTTTGTCAGCTATTGATCTGGTAAACAGCACATTTTCGAGCAAATTTGATCAAATTGAAGATGTCTTAAAATTTATTCCTGCTAATAAGGAACTCCTTAACCAAATGGAAAATAATTTGCTCAATTTCACAGAGCTTATAGCAAAACAAAATTTAATGCAAGAAAGGTGCTTAGGTAATCAAGCGGAACTGGCGAAAGAAAATAAAAATTTGCATAAACTCTTAAACAATCTAGAATTTAAGTTAATTGTAAATTTTAACAATAGACTTTTAAATCTTGAAAAATCTGTAATTTCTAACACTTCAAAAAAACTAACAAATCTAGAGACTAAACTCAACGAGAAATTTAATGCTATTGATCATAATTTCGGCAATTTGACTACTAGGATTGCGACCGTAGTGCAGACCGTCTCTGAATCCGTTTTAGTAGAACAGGTAGATGCATGAAACGTCAGTAACAAATCTTTTTCTAGGAAAAATGTAGTTTCAAATACGAATAGATTAAGGACAAATGAACTGATCTCAGGTGATCTCAGAGAAAGCGAAGTTTAAAAACCCAGTAGTTATATCCAGTAAAGTAGATTTTGCTAAACGTGACAAAACCCACGAAGATTTTGCATTTATTGGCCTGGGTTCGCTTTCATCCATTTCAGCGCCTGAGAATGTTTCATCGGTCCAATCACTGACATCTAAGAAAAGAGGATACAGTTCGAGGAGTGTCACCGCTTTGTTGGTTAAGCTTTCCAGTGCTCATCTTCGCAGACAAATTCTAGCAGCAAAATCTAAAATAACAGGCTTTAGCTCAGGAGATCTTGACTCAGCGCTTCAGCTGGGTGTCTACTCTGCCTGTAGCCTCCATTTACATAAATGAATATCTAGATAAAGAAGATTATATTTCTTTTAAAAAATTTAGAGAGTATACAAAAACTTTTGGTTTTTAATTTGTATGGCACAGACAGAGTAGATTCCTTGTGAAAGCGAATGTAAGTAGCGAATCCCATGCTTTCACAACTAGACAGGACCTGCAGTCGATTGCTTCACTGTATTTTAAAGATTCAAATTCAAATAAAGATTCGAGTCCGACAGATAAAACTGGAAAAGTCGATCTAACGAAATCTCCAGGCAAAGATTCTAGGAAGGGCCCTATAGGAGAACTTAATGAAGCTAGGCTAGAGTCGCACGTCTCCGACGTGGACACTATAAATCAATTAAAGATTGTTAAAACCAAAAATAAAAATAAAACTGGTAAGGATCGCAAGACCAATCCTTACGACCAAAAGACCAACAGCGGCTCTGTTTCACTAGATGTAGCCACTCGGAAACCAGGGGGAACCAGGAGTGGGTTACGTGTGGGTTTCCTCAACGTCAACTCTCTAAGAGCGCATATTGAGCAAATCAGACATTTTTTTCGATGGTCTTTCCTATGACCTTTTTGGAGTTGCCGAGACATGGTTGGGCTCTGTAGTTTCAGATGAAGTCGTGCAGATAAAAGGTTTTACAATAATCAGACAAGATCGAAACGTAAATGGGGGCGGTGTAGCTTTATACATACGCACATCATTAAAATGCCAGATTTTGGCAAGCTCGAATACTGGGGGAGATGGAAAACTTGGAGCTCCTGAATTTATTTTCTGTGAGATCCAGGATGGAAACTCACCTCCCGTGTTCGTAGCTGTGATTTATAGGCCGCCCAAGATAGCATTTACGAAAGATCCAGATTTTCTCGATAAGTTGCGTACTTTTATATTTGATTACAGTCATAAAGTAATAATGGATGATTGAATGCTTATCTTCTGAAAGAGAGTGATGATGCCAAATTTGTCCGCAAATTGTTGGCTGAATTTTCGCTACAGCTGGTCCAGCATCGTCCCACGCATTTCACCTCCACGTCTCGCACCTGGATTGACGTAATGTTCGTGGATAGTAACGACGTTATACTTGAGCACAATAACATCCCTGCGCCATATTATAGTAAACACAATGTTTTAAATTTAAAAATGTCATATGAAACGTGTACATATTCAAACAAACCATTTGAATATCGTGATTTGAAAAATATTTCCTCCACCTCTCTAATAGAGTACCTTAATACATGTGACTGGACGCCATTTGATGCTCTAGTTATGGATGTGGATGCAGCACTGGGCTGTCTCCGTGATAATCTCACGGAAGCACTAGACAGTTTAGCTCCACTAAATAAGGTAGTCCCCAGAAAGGGCACACCTCCCTGGGTTAGTGCGGAGCTCGCTCAGCTGATAATGCTCTGTATCGTTGTTACTCCCGTACAAAGGACAATAAATTCCTGGAGGAATTCTTTACTCTCCGCAGACAGACAGACGCTATGACTGAGACTGACAAGATCACGTACTACCAAAACAGACTATTTGACGCCCTAAAAAATAACAACGTCTGGAAGGAGCTAAAAAATTTAGGACTTATATCTGGTCGCGAGGAAGAGCTGGGTAGCTTTTTTCCGGACGACGTTAACAACTACTTTAGCGGTGTGTCAATCTCCCCTCTTGATGACATGGATGCGCGTCTAAAAGCTATTTCTGAAGCTGCTTCAGAAGGTTTTCATTTTAAAAGTATCACTGTTTGTGATGTTGTATTAGCTATATCGCATTTTTCGATCGAGGGGGGTTGATGGCATACCACAGAGTGTTGTGGTGAAGGCACTTCCGGTGATTAGTCAATTTCTTGTTAAATTATTCAACTCTTCCTTCGCTTCCGGAAGTTTTCCGACACTTTGGGGAAAAGCCCATGTAATTCCTTTAAAGAAATGCAAAACCCCATCTCTACCATCAGATTTTCGTCCAATTGCTCTTCTTTGTTTTCTTTCCAAGGTATAGAACTCTTTGAGTTTTTAACTAAAGCAGCATTTTGTATCCCTTTCAGACGGGTTTAGACCTTACCATTCTACGGAGACTGCTCTCCAGGGCTGCAATTCTGTGGCTCCATTCATATTTTTTAAATAGGTGTCAAAAAGTAATTATGCCTTGTGGTGAGTCATCATGGATTAATACAAATCTTGGTGTGTCACAGGGTTCGGTCCTGGGTCCCCTTCTTTTTTGCTTGTACATCAATAACATACGTGACGTACTTACTTCTGAGAGGATCCAGCATATTCTATACGCAGATGATCTGCAAATTTATACGCAAGTTGCGTATGAGCATCTAGATGAGGGCGTGGTGCATCTCCAGCATGTTGCTAGTGCGATAGCTGGGTGGGCGCGGGAAGCCTCCCTGCGGCTCAATGCAGGCAAAACTAATTAATTTTTGGCTACCGCAAGTATGTTGGGGACTTCCTTGCTGGAGAACAGCAGCAGTTGTTCGCGTACCTTTCAGTGATTCCGCACTGAGCCTCGGTGTTGAATTAGACTCCACACTTTCATGGAAACCTCATGTGGCTCATATTACTAAAAAATTCAACCGAACTTTATATAGTCTTCGATTTTTTCGAAACTACATCACCGAGGCTCTTCGCAAGCAACTGGCAGAGGCGCTATTGTTCCCTCATTTAGACTATTGCTCAACTATACTGCTCGATGCCTCACAAGAAATTAGAACGAGACTCCAAGTTTTGCAAAACTCCTGTGTGCGTTACGTAAAGGGTCTAAGGAGAGATGATCACGTTTCTCCGCACAGAGCAGACCTGCACTGGCTGCGTACTGACTCACGCAGGCAATACTTAGTCTGCCTAATGATGTACAAAGTCATACATATTTCCGAGCTTGATTACCTATCAAAATTCTTTTGCCAGTCCAGGGCGCCTGTGAGGAGAAAGGCCAAAGAACTCGTGCCTCCCAAGATGCGTACCGAAACGGGGTTACGGTCTTTTAAGGTACAGGGGGCCCATTACTGGAACTCTCTACCGACTGAGATCAGGGACTTACCCTCTCTCGCGAGGTTCAAGACAGCATTGCGGAAGCGCTTCCTTGAACTGGATGGCGTTTAAATGTTTAATTTATTTTTGTTTCTGTCTACTTACACATTAGTTTTAAGGTATGAATGTATTTATAGAATGAATGTGTTGTATACATATATCGGTGTGCGTGGATATGTACGAATGTGTGTAAATAGCTTTAATTTGTGACTGATAGGTATTTTAGTCATAATTTAAGTATTTGTAACCAAGAATTTTAACTCATCTGTGAGCATTTATGTGATATCACTAATTTTAACAATTTTGACTTACTGCGCTTTTATAGTATTACTTAGTATTAGGATGACTGTGATATCATAATGTGCAATATTTACAGTATTATTTAGTATTAGGATGGCTGTGATGGCTGTGATTTCATGTGCAATATTTTTATTTGATTTTATTTTTATTTTTATTTTAATTTTACTTGACTTTTTATTCTTATTTTTACTTGTATTTTTAATTTTACTTGCTCACTGTATTTTAAATCTTTTGTAATCGTTACAAATAAACGAATATATATCTATCTATCTATCTCTCGGCGTACTCTCAAATTTATATAAAATAAACTCTCAATCAACTGAACTGTTGATCCTCTGGTACTAGTTTCAATTGAAACAGGCGTGGAACATGATGTTCGTCGCATTGAACAATTGGGTTGGGTTGCTTAGAGCAATAATATTGCTGGTGTTTGTGAATAGGAGATCTAAAGTTTAGTCATTCGTCGGGTGATGCTGCAGTAGTTATTAAGGTGCGGTAAAGTATCAAGTGCATACGTTGTGCAATTCCTACTTTCCGGGAGAATGTAGCCAGTCTGATGAAAGTTGATCATTGGACCAGATAACGTGTGGCAGATTGAAGTCTCCACATACCAGTAAGCTATGCTCAGGATGGTGAAGAGCTACCTGTTCAAGCGAGTTTAGAAAAGAGCTATATTCCAAAAAATTGACTGGCGGAGGCATTTAAACTGCAGCAAGGATGAAGCTCTGGGATTTTAATTTCAGTTGGATAAAAACAGCCTCATCTGCAGTATTTATCTCGATCTTCGATACGTTGTATCTTTTTTTGGTTGCAACAAATACGCCATCGAAGCCAGCATCCTCTTGAACTCCATATAAGAAAATGTTGGTGAAGCGAGACATCCTCTCTTGTATTTCCAAGAAAGACGAATAACATCAACATTCTGTGTTGGTCGCAGGTAGAGCATTCAGTCTGGATTCCAGCATATTTACCTTAGTTTGAAGATTGCATAGAGTGGCAAATCTTTCTTGTAACTCATCTACTCGACTATTGCATTTCTGTATCTGTAGATTGATATCATGTATCTCGGCACTAGTCTCCATAGCATTAGTAGTTATATTCATTGACAGTTTTCTTATTTCTTCTAAAATGATCTTACAAGGGAAGGTCCCCAGGTGATTAGCGCCCGGAGAGGTCTTATTAGGCGGAAAGTGTTCTATGTAGTACCCACATTGAAGATTTGCCTATCTTAACTCGTACCTTTTCGATATTTTTTTGTGCTGACTCTTCAAAGTTATGAATTTTCGTCGTTTTTTACGCAATATTTCACACGTAAATCGAGCAAGTTTTTGTTTTAACGTATAAAAAATATTTGTTCAAGCCAATTTTTAAATTGTGCTTGTGGAGTTATTTAATATAATATTAGTGAGACCTTTTTTTAATTATTATATGTAATGGCACGTCAAATAATTTAAGTGTCACTTCAATTTGTTTCATTAACGATTTGAATACAATTAATGTTTAAATAAATAAAATTTTGACATTGACGTATTGAGATGTGTAAAACCTAATTTTCTTTTTTATTGCAACAAACTTCATTTACATTTTTAAACTTTCCAGGATAGGCAACAGTGTATCGACTTTTATACTAAGCGTATTGTAGCATTGGTCAAAAAATTTTTGCTGTGAGCTGATTGTGAACCAATGAATGCATCTTTAAGAAAAATATTCTCTTATGAGCTTGTTATTCTTCATTCTTCATTCTTCTTCTGCTTCTTCTTCTTCTTCTTCATTCACATTACTAAAACCTCACTGATATATTGAATTAGTCCACTAATAAAACAAAGATCACGAAATTTATAGTATGATTAACTCAAATTCTGAAACGTGTATTATGATGATATAATGAAGAAAATTGAAGTCGTGCAAGTGACTCCAAAAAACATAAAATGACTATTTAATTGAGAACTATGTTAGATTTTGTAACAAGGATAAACGAGAAATTAAATAAAAAAATTAGCTTGATTTACGTGTGAAAAATTGCGTAAAAAACGGCGAAAATTCATAACTGTGAAGAGTCAGCACTAAAAAATATCGAAAAGGTAGGGGTTAGGATAGACAAATCTTCAATGTGGGTACCACATAGAACACTTTTCGCCTAATAAGATCTTTCCGGGCGCTAATCACCTGGAGATCTTCTCTTGTTAGAGGTATCGCTGGGGCTCACATAAGAACTGGGGCTGTGTGAGCCCCAGCGATACTAGCTGCATCGTCCACAGGGCTAAGTTGACTGCCAGTAGGCTGCGTAGAGGCTCATTTATTGAGCAGCTGATAGAGCAGAGGTGTACTAGCTGTTAAGTTGGAGCCGAGTTGACTATCGTCGCAGAGGAGACAGCAGGCACCTACCTTTGACCTGTCATAACAAGATGGATGGTATTTCGCTGTAAATTTTGAGCAGGATACGTATTTAATGACTATTTTGTGACAGTAAGAGTAGTTGGTTTTAGAGACATGTTGCTGAAATGTAGCTCGCAAACTCAGAGAGGGAGTGAGCGATCGACAATTCGTGATAAAGGATTCGGCTAGTAAAAATTATTTTAGATGGATTGGTCGTACTATGAAACCGCGGAGAGTGGCGTGGATTCTTATACCTTCCGTTTAAACCTTGTCCGATCCCGCATCAGGAATGGGAATTGTCTGGGGTTAATTAGCAGATAGTATTTAAGACAATATACATTTATTCAGCACATTATTTAAATCGAAGTACATAAGTGATTTTGATTTATACTAACTATCGAAAGCGTTCTAACTGAGACTATCAAACTGAGAGCGTTAAAAATATCATAATTAACAATCTGTTGCGCGACTCGCGACGGTGCTTTCCGTCGCGAAAGTTTGTGCGGACGGCAGTGTCGAGCTCATCGTGAGAGTACCTTATATCAGACGCAGGTCGAACGCAGATTCGGTATCGGCTGATTTCGGCGGTGAACAGCTTGGATGGTGGCCCGCTTGTCTCGTTGCAATCAGCAACCTTCGTTTGATTCCTTCCACCGGAGACGAATCCTCCTCAGCAGGGACTTGGTCCCTCAATCTGTGGGCCTGCTTGGGGGGAGGATGGCCAAATAGCCAGGGTTTGAACGTATACTCCTTGAACGCTATTTGCGAAGTGTTCGTCCTTCCTGTCTCTCTTTGTCGCGGCTCCTTTTCCGTTTTCGGGGAAGTTCGGTGGTTTTCGCCGAATAGCTTTCCTTCTTCTCTCTCTCTCTCCCTCTCCCCCCCCCTCTCTCTCTCTCTCTCTCTCTCGGGTGTGTCGCGGGTGTGTCGCGGCTCCTATCGCTTTTTCAATCCTCTATTAGGTAACTTGGTTACAGTGCAAAATCACTATTTGAGGCTATCTACCTCGCGAGACAAAATGTACAAAACTCTGAAGCAGCAATCAATGACACACAAGTAGACAGGCAGCCACTTTACTGTTGAAGGGGCGGTGCAAAACTCACTATTTGAGGTTATGTACCTCACGAGACCAAACGAAACTCTGCTAACAAAACGAAATGTAGATAAGCTAGACAGACCAGAGAGACCTCAAATATGCAGATGCAGCGAATAAAACAGCTTGTAAGCAGCATTCCCGGTCACAGAAGTGGGTAGGCAGACGCTTCACTGTTATTATTATTATAAAAAAATATACTTTTAAAAAAATAATCTACCAATGTTTTTTTAAAAATATTATAAATTTCTTAAAACATTAGCCAAAAATAAAAGGTAATTATAATATGCTTTATCATTTTTTAATTCTTCAATTGGCGGAGAAAGATTTTTTCTTATATGATAAGTTATAAGTTTAATAACTTCTCTTTTATATTCAAAAGTAACTTACCTTCACTTCTGTAATTTTCTCTTAATGTAGTAATATATTCTAATCGTTCATCTTCAAAATTTTTATTTATGTATAATTCATAATCTTCCTCCCATTGCATATGATCATCTACTTGATAATTTAAGAAAAGTAATCTTTCTTGTTCTTGATTATCATATTTGTTAATGTCCATATAATCAACAGATTCCGACTCTATATTTTAAATGTTTTTCCTAAAAACTTAATATTTTTATAAAATTAACAGTTTTAATAAACTTCATATTTAAATTATATAGTTACTTATATAGATAAAATTATAAAGTTACAATTATTAGACATACTGGTGTTATCTAGAAATAAATTTTATAAACTTACTCAACAGTTTTTATAGATTATTGAAATGCAACAAAAATAACATCGTTAAAATTCTTTGCTATTAACGAGGAGATCACACTAAGTCACGCTGTCCGGTGGCCACTTACAGACCGAGTGTCGTATACTATTTTATAGTACGAGTGGCTATAAATTCGCCACTCTACGATAAACATGTAATGAGGGAATAAAAAAAATAAAAAATATTGACTCTAATCTTTAATATTATTTAATTAAAAATTTTGTTCCAAACGATGTTACATATTCTAAACAAATTATTCGATTTATTTTCCATATCAATTTTTTTAGGATTTCTAGATCTAGATAATGCTACATATAACTGGCCATGAGAAAATCAAGGTTTCCGAATAAATAATCCTACAACATCAAAACTTTGACCTTGAGATTTGACTAATCATTGCGAATGCTAAAACTATAGGAAATTATTTTCTATACAAAATAAATGGTAATGCAGACGATTCTCCAGTTTTTAATGTAATTCTTGGTACAAAAAATTTATTTCCAATTTTTTCACCTTTAATAATTTCTGCTTCTATATTAATATCACATAAAATGTTTTAAAGATTTTGACCATTTTATAAAATACATTTGATTCTAACACTTTTGATAAAACAACGAATTCCCCGACGGCGCGATTCTCTAAAAACTTTCAAGGCGCGGACGGTCACAAGCGAACACTTCACGCACCAACTAACCGAAAGAAAACGGGAACGGTTACGGCAAAATCACTTAAACCCGGAAATTCAAATTCGCCTGGCACCTGTAAAACGAAAAAAAACGGCATCTGAAAAGAGAAATCTGGCTCCTATAAAAAAAAAAAAAATAAATAAAATCTGGCTTCTGTAAAAAAAAAAATAAATAAAATCTGGCACCTGTAAATAAAATAAAATCTGGCCTCTGTAAATAAAGTCTGGCAGAAAATGGAAAATAGAAAAGAAATAGAAAAAAAATATGAAAATTCATTCAAATTTATAAATTTTATTAAATAAAAAAATTACCATTAAACAGCTTTCCTTCCACAATCAAAATTAACAAATAAAAAAAAAAAAAAATTGCGAGATTTTATTAATCAATAATTTCCACAATGGGAAGATTTAAATCCACCGTTAGATAATAATTCGCGACCACTTTACTTCAATCGGTTTCCAGACTCTAACTTAGGAATACTATCCTCAAAATGGCGGTTGCGCGAGAGAGAATTTTCACACGTCTAATTACTAAGACGATTCAGCACGGAATGACTGCCTTCCGCGTCGAAGGACCTTCTTCCCCGAACCGTTCTAATTTTGCGAAATCATCATTTATCCTAATTCGTCGAATTTCGCAATTTAGTTTATCCAATAAGCGAGCAGGGTTGCGCCCTCTTCTATGCGGCGCGCTATTACAAATAATAGTTGGTCTATTTCTGGCTAATTTTCTAATCTAACATTTTGGGCTAATGGATTTTATCTTAATTCCTCGTGCCGATTTGTTTTCGGTGTACGTGCGCCTTTATTTATTTTGCAATGATTGCAATTTCACCCGACTTCGCGGCGGACGCGCTATTGTAGACGCCGCCTGCGCCGCCAGTCACGCCATGGAGACGACGCTGACAGTCCCCTGGTGCGTTTCGGTGAACCTCGCGAGTGTCGGTGTTGATGTGCGTGAGTTGGTGCCAGTGGATGACAGCCCGGGAAAGCCCTGGATGTCAGAGGCGGCGCGGGGAAAACATAACCTCCTCCGCCAACGGTGACAGGATGTCAACACCGGACCTGGCTTTTCTCATCGTCAACTCATCAGCAAAAGTTAACCTGGCAATTCCCAGGTAAGTATAAGTATCGATTTATTTTTATTTCCCAGACAATCAGAAGACCTTACCGTATCCCTTCTCTATATTTCCCTGGCACTCCTATCCTTTTTCTCTACTTTTCCTTTATCCTGCATAACATCCTGTTGCTCCTGTTAACTCCTTTTCTTTCTTTATTTTATTATAATTTTTATTTCTGTTTACCGGTGCGAATTCAACCAGCATGCTTAGGCAGTAAACCAGCAGCGAGGACTTTCTCAGCTACGACTGTCACTGTCATTAAGAGGCCTATTATCCGATAAGTATTTTCTATTTTGTTATCCTAATATTATATATAAATTCCCAATTTTCTAATACTATTCTTTTATTCCAGGTAATTTTCCAGAAGCAAATTTTCCTCCTACACTCTAATACCATGTAAGTAGTTTTTCCAATTATTAGACTTTTTATTTATATGATACTAATTTCAACCAACCCAGGATTTCAAGGTGTGCCGGAGGATCAACTTTGGTTGTTAATTTTCCTAATTTTAATATATTTATTTATACCATTATTTGATTTTACCTTAGTAATTTAAATATTCTTTTTTTTTAGATTCCCCGCCCCTTATAAGATTTTTAAAACTTCGCTGGCATTATTTATTCGAAAGTGTACGAATTTAATTTTTTTTATTATTAAAAATAATTCCAACTTGCTTTATTACTTAATCAGCTATTTAGTTTTAAAATGTGTAACTAAATGTAAGCTTGATTTATTATGATTCTTGCATTCAAAATTTGATTTTTAGTTGTACAAGAATTTTAGTCAATAACTTAAAATTCTTGATTGGTTAATATTTTGACGAAGCGCTGCGAAACAGCAGAACACGAAAGCGCTCGATGCACACGTACGCGCTGAAGCCGTGGCGGGAGAGAGCGACCGCAGCGAGCGAGCGCTCCCCACTTAGCGCGGTTACCGCCAGCCTTCTGTCACCGCGCGCTCATTCGTCGAATCGTTCAATTTTCAATTGCCCATATCTCCGGATTTAGGCACCGTATCGAAAAATTAAGGATGGACGTATATCTTAGATTTTCCTCCTCTATCCATTGGTACCGAACTTTATAACTTTTTTATTAGCACCTAGTATATATATTTTATGTTATATGCTATATACATGTCATAAATAATGCATATACAGAATGATTCATTTTAATCGCCCCAGGCGATTAAAATATCTCGAAAACTAAGGGAGGTAGAAAAAAAGTTTAAACAAAAAAGTTTTAAGGTTTGGAGGGGGCCTACTGATGATAACCTTGACCGCGACCTTGAGGTGAAGAGTCAAGGTCATTTGAAAGTCAAATCAATTTTTTTTTAATGGGAACCCCCACTTTTGACCTCGGAAATGAAAAGAGCGGAAAATTTTACGTTCAGATATGACCTTGGGTGAAAGTCACAGTCCGAGGTGGGCATTCAGGGGTGGGTAGCTGATGCTGACCTTGACCTTTAGGTTAAGGATCAAGGTCATTTGAAGTCCATTTTCCATTTTTTTTTAATGTATCAGGACATTCGTTTAATTTTGGAAATTTTTGACCACGTCAGTCATCGTCCAGCTGTACATATCTCGCAAATGTAAAAGTATGATGACCTTGAGATCTAATTTCATGGTCATTCTAAGACCGAACTGGTGTTTGTAGGCACCTAAGAATACTTATTTACAAACTCGGATATGAAGGTGTGAAAAATTTTACATTCAGATACAATGTAATAACACGGCGTCACATTGCCCCTACCGTTTTACGTAAAGTGAAACGTTTTTCACGATTTTTAAGCAACTATCCTGGTTGAATAATCCTGCTGGAAATCCAGCGCTCTATAAGCAGACCATCGGCTCCATTCAAAGCTAGTACCCAAGGATTTTTTAAGGAGATTGAAAATTGCAAATTAAAAATTGATATCGGGTTAAAATTTTCTGTTTTTCAATTAGTAAAGATCAAGATTAAGGTCCAACTCAAAGTCACTTCAGATTTTAATAGTAGACATTTTGACCCATGTGAGTCACTAAAGTCAAAAATAGGGGTTCTTATTAAAAAAAAATGAAAAATAACCTTCAAATGACCTTGATCCTTGACCTAAAGGTAGAAAGAGATAAAAAACAAAAATTTTGAGACCTGTTAGATGGCAATTCATCTGTTGGTTCAGTCTGGAGTTTACGCC
>JAWWEO010019292.1:0-15482 GCA_035582975.1 Ormyrus labotus | reverse complement strand
CCGATAAAATTTTATCGGATTCTATGAGGTTTCTGCTCCTTTTTATCGGTATTTATGAGGTCTTTGCAATAGGGTATGTAGGCTGCCAGGGTTTAACAGCGACGGGGGTTGTCGCAACGTTTTGTAAACAAAGCACGTATGTTTTATCTCAGGAAGTAATTAAATCAAATTGTTCGCTAATAATTATAAAAATAATATGAGAACTGTTCCATATCACTGCGGACTCTACATATTCCCTAAATCCGTTGACTTACGCGCCCTGTGTAAAATTCGATCTGCACGGAGGGTTCCATTTAAAAAACATGTGGAAAAAAGGTAAGTCTTTTTCGAACCTCCAGGCTCAGACTTTCGTTTTGCTCTTACCGGATGTTTTCATATTTTCAAATTTTTTATTAGCGTATTTCCAAGCTTTGCAAATGCCAAATAGCGTGACGAATCACAATGAAATTGATTTGTCGTAAGAATTTACTAATATGTGTTAGAAATTATGTAGATACGATTTTTGAAGGGTAATTGGATTTTCATACAGAGTATAAAAACTATCATGCAAAAATAGTTCAGGGTAAAATATAACATTACTTTTCAGTTCCTGTCGAGACACCAACAAATCGGTATACAAGGGGTAATGAAACAATTAAAGTTCACATAATTAATAATAATTAACAATTTAGTTTCGAATACAATGAGAAAACCGTTCATTCGTTTAATTTTAGCTATAATACTTCAATAATTCGTAACCGAAATTAAAGATTTCAGACTTCTAAAAACTGATTAATTATTGAATTTTAAAAATGCATGGAGAATAGTATTTAGAAAAGTAAATTACTCGAAAAACAATGGAGAATGGTTTGTAACTTCAAACTAAAACAATTGCATTTATCGCTGGCATTTATATTTTGTTTTGATCAAAATTGGGGTCTGGAATTTGTATAATGTGATTGATTAAAATAAATTCCAATCAGGTAGATGTACAAATATTACTATTATGCTTTCTCTGGTAAAAGTCTAAAGCAGTTATTATTAGCTAATAAATAGTCAGAAATGCGATTTCTGGCGCATTTTTGGCTATTCGCTAACTAATAATTTTTTATTTTCGTCACACTTTTGAAGCAGAAAGTGGCTGCTTTCTATTTAGTGACCAATTTTAAATAAATTAATAAATAAAGGAAGAAATTAATAAATAAATTAATTAATTAATTCATTCATAAATTATTTTAAAAAACAGTATTTAAGAGATTAATTTTACCTACAGAGGGCAACTTTAGTCTTCAGCACTACCGCACTGCTTACTAACAGGTGCTTAGCCAAAAATTAGAAAATATAAATTTAATAATTAGCTTAAGAAAATTAGATAGTGCTTAATATTTTCACCAGCAGGACTGCTTTATGTTCTACCAGGGTTGTAGCCTTATTATTATTCTTTTGCATTGTCCGATTAATTCAGCATTGGATAATAAACATTATAAGTATCGTTGTAAGAAAACTTCCATATACATGGATAACAAACGATATATATGAAAGTATTTGAACAGAATAAGAATTATTGGATAAATGTAAAAGAACTTAACCTCTTCTGACCGGTACCATGAATGCACAAATAAAAAATTTTTTTTTCATGGATCTATTATTCTTTGACCAAAAAAACTTAAAACATACAGGCACATATCCCTTAGTGTATCTACTTTCTTATATACGTGTGTGTCCACATATGTGGATACTAGCATTATTTGGAATAAAAAAATTGCGTTTGAGTCGTTTATATATTCAAAAAATAATTCACTACCAACCCCAACCCCTTTCATCCAACGGGTTAACAGAGTTACTAAAGAAATAATTCACAATAAATATTTTTTATAGCACTTTTAATTTAATAACGGTAGCGATAGATTTTGCTTTCTTCCGACTGCAATTATAATAGGCAAAAAGTAATTTTTAATTAAATAACATGATCGCTTCTCGTAGAATTTTATTCAAAGTAGTTAATGCCACCGGCGATTTCATAAAAAGAAATTAGGGCACGTCACAATCGTAAATTCAATATTTGTCCACATATGTGAACGTCGGTGAGAAGAGGTTAAAATTAAATTACTATAAATATATATACAAATTTATACAGGTATAAAATATCAATTTTTTTCTTAAAACTCATCAGTAACTTTTTTTTTAGTTTAAAGGAAAATATACATATATAAAAAATTTCATTTTTTTAAGAGACATTCAAAAAATTTCTTTTTAAATAGTGAGCTAACGTTAAGAATTTTAAGGTTTAATATTAAAATAATTAGTTTCAGAAATTGCTGCAGTATTATAATTTAAAAATTGACTTGTTTGTTGACTAATCTATATTTCTTTAGTTTTTAGGTAATGTTCAATACTTACGGTAATTTTGAGAGGATAACAACAGAAGTGGACTTAAGTTGATGAAGTCCTTGACTAAGAAGTTTATAACTTTGCGTCGAATTCCACAAGGTTTTCAAAATCTATAAGAAAGGTATAAGTTTAAGTTGAAAATGTAAACAAGTTCTACGTACGTGTTTTAAAAAAATTATACTACATTTAAGTAAAAATAAGTACATGAAAAATGCTCTCTTAGAAAAGTGATGACCGGAAAGTTGAAGCCAGAATAAAACGTTTGCAATTTGCAATTGTTTGAGCGTAACATAAAGTTAATAAATTAAAGTGTAGTGGAGATGAATTGAAGACAAGCAAACTTTTTATCTTAACTTAAATGGGATGTTTTGTAATATTAATTATACATCAACATTGCGTTTAGTTTCTATTTGTTAGTAATAAATGCTTAATACTTTTACTTAATTAATACTTTGTGTAAAAAGAATACCTTAATAAGTATATATAGTTTCTATAGTTTTTTTAAAGCTTTCTTTTTTCTCCCCGGTCCGCACACGCCTAAATGAATTGGAAATAGAGAGAGAGAGAGAGAGAGAGAGAGAGAGAGAGAGAGAGAGAGAGAGAGAGAGAGAGAGAGAGAGAGAGAGAGAGAAAATTTAATTGAATTTATGTTTATTGAAGGGCTAAGGACTCGAGGTCCTTAATAGACCGTGCAGTACAATAATAATACAAGAACCACCGATGTCGCGGTGGTGGAAAACAATTAAAGCGGCGCTTACATTGAAACTTACAAACTAAAAACTTAAAAAATAAAACTCTAGAAATAAAAAGCAATTTCTACGTTTACTGTATATTGTGCGATATAAATATACTTATTATTATGAAGTACTGCATAAATGAGTACCGAGGGAAACGAATCTATATTCGGTACCCCAAAACAAAACAAAATTATCAAAGTTTGATATATTTAGTTGCAAAACCGTTTAAAGCCCGAATTTTGACCTTTTTTTTTGTCATAGACCACTGTGCGTCGGCTCTAACTCGTGCAGAACACCTCATCATCTAGAAATAGCTTATTTTCTCTCCTTGTTGCACTATGTGCTACTGTGTATACATGCGGTAATATGGTTTTTTAAGCACTGAGTTAGAAAAAAAATTGTATTAATACGATATGCAAGTTAAATCAGGCAAGTGACACTACACTACGTCGCGAATGAAATGTTTAACATTTTTTTTGACCTTAAAAATAAGCATATCTTAAAGATCAAGATATCTCAAAATCCTGACATGATGGAGCAAAACTAAGGCTGTGTTTGGGTTTAATAGATCAAAATACATACGGATATGGTAGTTTAGTCTATGACACATCGGTTTTTTTTGTAGACCAGTTATTATGTTATTAATTTATCAAACTTCAGTTTTGACTAGTCACCTGGGTACATTTAATTAAGTCTGCTTACAAAAGCTCAGATATTTTTTCTTTAAGTTTATTTTTGTAATTTGCAAAAATTGCATCTCAGGGGCCAATTGTACTTCATAAATCAATCTGCACTTTAGCTGAAAGATTTTCCTGTTCGTAGCTTATTCCGAATCATCAAAACTGCTGTGAAAAAATAGACATCCAAATATTAAGTTATATTCAGAGACTTAAAATTAAGTTTGCTAAATTACAAAAGGAAGTTGAAGAAAAACTCGGAATAAAAATTTGATAACTTTTATCTACTTTTTGAAGTATTCTACACTTAAAGATTTCTCTTAACTTTCTTTTTAATTTGATTTAAGTTATCTTGGGAGTTAGAAAAAATCTAACAATCCTCTTAATTGGATTCAGCTTCACAAATTGAGACAGTATAGTAATTTTCCCTAAATCTTTTCTCTCAGCGTAGCAAAAAATAAATAAAATCAAGAATATTATTAAAAGGGTGTAATAATTTAGTATTTATAGTTTACAATTTAGTCAAATAAAAAAGAAAAATAAGAACAAAAAGATAAAAGACTAACTGACTGAATATAAACTAATCTGAAAAAACTAATCTGAATATTCAACGATAAATCTAAATAGAACAGAACAAAACAAAATCAGCAGAGCCAAGTAGAAAATTTTACTTCCGTATAAAATTACTAGTTATCCAAGAAATGTAATCTTTTGCATAGGTCAAAAACCGAATGTTCCAGGACTTTTATCGTACATTCTAACATCGATCAGAACTTTTCACATATTTAATGTAATGTACCAGTTTAGACTTTCGTAGTACGTTAAAGTGAAATTTTCGAAAAAATCATTGCATTAATTAATAATATTAACTATTAGTATTTTAAAGTATGACAAAGCAGGTTTTAAAACAAAAACAAATTTTAAGCAGACGTAAACTTTACGACAGTTAAAGGATTTTAAAAAACTACTAAACTATTTAATATTTGACGAAAAATTTTCAGTAGTTTAAATGAATGACTATAATAATGTACTGAAATTTTAATTTAGTCACTTCGACTTATGGTGGTTCTATTTTTTCGACATACTCAAGAAATTATTAAGACTTTGCAAGCACGTAAAAGAAAGTACGTAGCATACAAAGATCTAAATTTTCACACGTTAACGTGCAAAAATTTGAGAAAGCGGTGTTTGAAATGAAGCTCTTAAGCGTAGGCTCTTGTGTACAGCAGATGACGGCAGACGTATAACATATGAAATTTAGTGTTCTTATTGATAGCGAAACAAATTATAGCTAAAGTTATGTACTTTAAAAAAGTGTAGAAATTAATATACATTGCTGTGCAAAATTATTAGTTATAGCTCGTTTAAAATTATTCTCGTAATTTTTACCCACTATTGTATATCTATATATAATGCTACCGCGCGTCTTTTGTTTACATCCGTGACGCGAAGACACAGTGCTATATATCTGTAAATATAAATGTTCTATATCTGCCCGTAGAACTACCTTAAGTTCCTAGTGATTAAATATAAGTTTCGCAAATGAAAAATTCTTTATTTATCAAACTTCCAGATTTTTTAAAAACGACAAGAAAACAAATATTTTTATTCAATGTAAGTTAAATTCCACATTTTTCTATTTTACAAAATGCAATTTTTCAAAATTAATCAAAAATAATGTTCCAACCCAAGTCTAACACTTTTGTTATCAGCTTTCATGCACGGAAATTCCAAATAGGTGTAAAATTTTACATCCTTGTGACAAAACTACTATAATATTAAGCAAACTGCGTGTGAAAACCTTAAATTTAATTTAAAACAAAAGAAAGTGCATGAGTATGTAATGAAGAATAATACAATTACGACACGGATTTGGAAGTTGATTTACGGCATGAGACTTTTCTCCCTCACTTCACTCGAGCGAAAAATGTCTCACGGGGTAAATAATCAACTTATACATTAGTACTGAACTTTATTTTATACCACAAGCGCCGAAAAATCATGTTAAAGTTGTGATTTTGAGGTTATAACGGTATAAAATAATATGTATTCAAAAAACTTTCACTTTTAATCTCACACCCTTTTATGTATCTTCGAAACTATAATCCTTTACCTTCGGAATGACGACTTAAGACTTATTATTTTGTCCAAATCCCGACGGTCAAGAGTTAAGCATAGTTTATCAAGCTATTAATAATTAGTTAAGTTTTCTTAAGCTATTATGCTTAACAAATAATAAAAAATTTACAAAATTCGTGTTCAAATTATTATTGTACTGTAAGAAAAGCTTCATACACATTTAGTTTATTTTTTACTTCTACCATTTTAAAAGCTAGTAAACTATAATATCTACAATATGAAAATTTTTTAAGAATGCAGCTTTTTATTTCCTTATTATAAAAATCCCATGTGCGTGTCATTCAGTTTTCGAGTATTTATTTCGAGTCGAAGATATTGAAATTGTTGGAATTTATCGAGTTATAAAAATAAAATTGAATAACAAATGCGAAATGTTGGTGCGCGATGCGCGCCTCAATTAACCTAGTATTACATTCATTAAGAGTGTCTCTGAAGTAGCCACACGTCCGTAAAGTTGTATTTTCTGTCTACTACATCGAAAAATAATATTCCATCTCGTATGTAAAGTTATACTGTGCGGCCTTTTGATTCTTGATCGTTGCGCACAAGAGCCGATTCCTATGGAGAAGGTCCGATAAAACCTTATGAAGACCTGGTAAAATTGGTGCAAATGCCACATATAACCCGTTACCGGTATCGGGTTGTATGTGAAATTTGCACTATTTTATCAGGTCTTTCCGACAGGGATGAAGCCGACGTTCGAGTTTCTAACATTATTTGTTGATATACTAGGCGTAGAAAATGAGCCTGAAGTTCGCATCATTTGAGGTTAACGAAATTTTTAGACAACTAATTTTATTCTAAGCTTGAATTGATTTTCGAATATATTTTATATTTTATAGCCTATAAAACATTAAAATAGTATATCTCGACGCGGATTTGAAAGTTGATGACTTACCTCGTGAGACATTTTTCGCCCAAACGAAGAGAGACAAATCATGTCAATGTCGTAATTTTGATAATAGTGATATAATACATATTTAAATATAATTTGCTTAAATTCAGCAGATTTACATAATTGAGACAAATTTTGTTGCATTTCAAAGATATAAACTTCAAACACATCCTAGAATGATCGTTTTACAGGTCATTTTGCGATCGAAACTACCATGTTACGAGCATTTATGCTTACCCAGCCATTTTACACCCAGTACATCAAAAATAATTATTTCTAACAGCGATCCTTTACGTAGAAGGGTTGGCATTATTTAAGCATTGCAAAATTGTATTTTACCTATGCAATTATAAAAAAAAATGTTCAGTTTGTGTGAAGTTAAAAAATAGTATATTAGAACAAAATAATATAGAATATAAGCTATTATTTTTTGCGTGTTTAATATTTAAAGTATAAACGTTAATCAATTTTAAAATTTAGTTTTAAAAAAAGAAAACGAGAGATTTTGTAGACAAAAGTAAATAGAATCTAATGTAAAGGTGTAAGAAAGTAAAGTTTTCAGAATTCCTGGAATTTGTAGTAAATAAGGACTAAAATAAAGCCTTCCTTCAAAGAATTTTGTTGTTGATCAATTAATAAATGTATGTAAGTATAAAATAAATATTTATAGCAGTTTCTAATTCCATGCAAGAAAATGTAAATAGTAAGATTAAAATCATAAAAATTATTTTAGTAATATTAATAAACAAGAAAAAATGTACAATATTTATATAAATACATTTAATTTCCAATTTTAAAAAAATGTGAATTGATCAACACGATTTTTAACTTACGCTTTTTCTTGAATTTTGAATAATACGTCGATTTTGTCTTTTAAACTTTCTTTCTCGATTCGCTCGATTGATGCAGTACAGACAGATCCATCGACAATTTTTGAAAGCTGGATATAATTTATAATTAGCTAGTTTTCCTTCGACACGTCTTACAGATCGTCGAAAATTTTTGCTTCGATGTTCGCCGTAGGGGTTGCCGCAGTGCATTTCCGCGCCAGCGAAAGTGAGCTTGCACCTTGCACAAGCTTCGTATCTGCGTGTGTACTCCTCGTATTGTGTTGCACAGATGGAACGGGTCAACTTGCTTGGTTCCATGAAAATGAACTCACGAAACGGGCAGCAAGCGATAACGCTTAACTTTTCGTCCTCTTCGTGCGTCGTCTTTTGTTCGTCGCAGTCGTTGCCATAGGAAATCATGATGCTCTCCTTGTTACCGCTGAACGTCCCCGAGCCAGTCGCCGTGTGCTTATACAGCTAAAAGAACTATCCGGCAGCCTAACGATGTATGCCGGTTGAAAACGCGCGCTGGTACTATTTATATTAAGCTCAGTTAAGGTTAGGCAGGTCGATCGGTAGTGGCGGCAGTACGAAAGCAGCGCTGCGGAGTTAGAAGTAACCTATGAGCTGCTTGCGTGTTTGAATTGGTCAAAGGGGATATTTACGCGCGTGCTCAGTGCCTATTTTTTCTAGTTCACACGCAAATAATGGACTTGCAAAATAGACCATTTTGGGAAAATTAAATGCATAAACTTTTTTTGGAATTGCTTTCTTAAAATATCTTCAATATCAAACCAACAATTCAAAATCTGCGATCTCGGATAAGAAATTTCGTCGAATTGCGAAATTAGAAAATAAACAGGCACATTCAAAGGCACTTCTTTTGTTTTTATTTTTCTAGCGTCTCTCTGATGGGAGAAGGAAACAAGTCACCAACGCCAGGGGCAGCGGAGCCTCGCCTCGAGTTTCTCTGAAATGAGATAAGACGAGTAGACGACAGCATTGGCACTTGGCGCGCACAGTCGGCATTAACACTTCGAAGAGGCAGTCGGTGGTGGCAGTATCAGGAAAGATTCTTGATGTCCGGACAAGAGAAAAAATCGAATAGATTTTTAAGAGATTTACGAAAATAACTGGTATGTACTGAAAAAAAAAACAAAAGTTTGCAATCAATAATAATTTATCGACGTTTATATTGTTATTTTTTTATTACTTTTTAACTCTTTAAAAATGATTTTTTATTTATAAGTTGCATGTATTATAAAAAAAGTATTTGTCAAAGAAATCTGTAATAATTATTGAAGTTTTTAATAACTAGTTTATAAAATTTTATTTATAATGTAGTACAATATCTTTATTTTAGTGCATTTTTTACTATTATTTGATATTTAAGTTAAAATTGTGTGAGAGCTTGGCAAAGGGATTTCTTTAACCTTTATTCCGCCGTACGGCCGGGACATGGCAGTGAAAAGGTTAGAAACGCAGTTCCTTGTAGATTACGACCCTTCATGATGGCTTAACGGAGTCGCAGTGTCGACCCACAGCCAATAAAACTTAAGAAGAATTAAGAAGAAAAGTTACGACGTTGTACATTGATGTGCGCATGGGTTTGCAATACTTCGTCAAGCCATCCCTTTATTATTTTTCATTACGAGTTTTTATAGACGCAGCTACAGTCAGCTATATGAATACAAATTTTTTTTTCTCGCACACGTACATGCCATTCCACAATATAAGATTTTTTTACGTGAAATTATTGTAACTTTTTTTAAATGTTATTTATATTAATTATCATTTTAGGTTATATATCAAAAAAATTTTTTAGAAACATGCTATCGTGCATAAAATTCAAGTAAAATTTATTGCAAATATATAATTACATCAATTATCGTAATGCTGACGACGGTTTATTCAATTCTGATGTTTGAAAGTTCGCGTAACTCGAGAAACCTTTTGTAAGTATATCTGACGACGTTTCAATGTACAGTCACATGCTTGAATTACTATATCGAGAAGATTGATTTACGAAAGCTGATAAACGAATGCTTCATTTTTTATTTCATTTGGGTGGTAATTTTCATCGGGCGAAAATCATTTACATTATTTTAATCTATGATTTACTATTTAAGAAACTACTTGCGTCAATTTCTTACTTTACAATTTCTATTCTTTATTATTTTTGTATAAAAATCCCACGTGATTTCGACCCGGGGATATCTAAGTTGCTCGAGTTTATCAAACTATAAATATATATGTTTTGCAAAAAAAATTTAATAACGAATTCGGAATATTGGCAAACGACGCGCGTCTGATTAATAAAATGTTAAAATTAAAAACTGACGAGTATTCTCAACGAACAAGCACTTTTGCACTGACTCGGAACTCGAGACGTTATTTATCAGCGCATTTTTCTTTCCTGCCACATTGTGCCTCGTATTACTTTCTTATTTAATTGTTTTACTCAGCAACTCTAATATTCAACTCAAAAATTAAAGTTGTATAGTGATCAAAGAAAATTTCATCATTGAAAAAATCATTTACACGTAAATTTTAAAATCATTGTTAGACAAAAAAGGTATCGGTATATTTTGAAATATTAAATTTATTTAGTTTTCGTGCCTGAAAACATAAATATTCTATTTTTAATAGTTTTTCTTTTTATTAAAATAAGCTTTGACTAAGGACGGTGTTCGTGGTTAAGGCTTCGGTTCGTTTACAGACATTTCAAAAACAATGTTTGCCGGATTTTTCGATGGCGGGAATCGAACTCATCGACCGCAATATCCGGACAAAAAGCCAAAAAGTAAAAATACGTGTTCCAAACTTACTGACTCTAGTTAAATCTGTCGCCAATACCCGAAAGGGTGATGCGACATTAAATAACTAAATAAAAAAACAAAAGCTTTGACTGAGTATTTAAATAATTACATAATTATAAGGACTAAAATTGAGTAATCTGTAGTAAATTCTTTATTCAAATTAATGAAATCGAAATTTTTAGTTCGACGTTGGGAGTGTTAAATTGAAAAATGCAGTATTTCCTTTTTACAACAAAATCAAATCTTCATAATTTTATTTTATCATTTTAGAAGCTGAAGCGTTCGTGCAGCGTCGGTTGCGTTTCAAGTTACAAGTACAAAATGAAACAAGACAATGCGATGCCTTTGACATGGACATACCGCTGATGACGTAAAAGAACTTTCAGATCTCTTTATTCTACAACCAAAATTATTTGTGCAGTATTTTAGAGAACAGCGATGAAAGAAGAGAGGAAACAATATTTATTGAATAGATGATCTTCGCATTAAATTTCTGGTATGTAGCAAGTAAATTTCTTTCTTTTTTTAATATTTTCTTTACATATGATATGCAATCAAAAAACTTTCTTTTTATTTCAATATTACGAAAATTGTTTTATATTTTTACCATTTTTTTGTTTAGTTACAGAATTTGTAACTTAACAAAGTATTTGCTTAAATTTTATCAATATTTAAAAATGTTACAGCTGTTATTTTTTCTCTTTTAGTGCCTTTGAAATCAAAGATATTGATCTCTAAAAAATAAATTTGCCAGAAACTTTTATCAATTTTATAGGAATGTATATTTTCTATTAGTCACAAAGTCTAAAAAAAAGAATGATGTAATTACTTTTTGATCATGTACGTTTGTATATACTTATTATATTAAGCAAATTTATTACAAGAATTATTTAACCAAGGAAGAACAGCAAAGGTCTTAAAAAGATACGTGTACATTTATTATGCAGACTCTTTTCTATGAAGCGTGCTTTTACCCAATGGAATGCACTTGAAGCGCTTCTTTTTCGAGCGTCTATTTTTTCCGAACAATACAAAATAAACGTCTAACATGTAAATGATACATTGTTGTTTCAATTTTGACTTTGAGAGTTTTGGAGAGTATATTTAAATGCAAATATTGTTGTATTTCTTGTTCATTCATTCTTTCTTTTCTAGTCTTAAATCATTGAATTGAATATCGGGCTTGAGAAATATTTCCGTCGTGCAGTTACCTATTATTACATTCCTCTTTGTGTTTCCTGGAAGGTAAATAAAATTTATCTAAATTTTAACATTGCGCCTAATCTATAATATTTAATTAATCTTTTTAAATATTGATTGAATTATTTTATTATTTAAAGGAGTAAATTGTGGGAGTTGCTTTTTCTATAGCTTTTAAATGTATTACAATAATTATTTTTAGACTATTTTAATTAGAAATGTTTTATCTCCATAAAAATTTTAAGATTTATATCAATTTATTTAAGAATTATATTTTTAAACAAATTGAGACATCGGTAAAGTATGAAGTAACATCGGCCTAGTCAAAAATGAATTAATTCTCCTTTTTACGTTGCATAATAAATCAAGCCGCGCGCGCGCACTCGCAGCTGAGACCGGCAAGAAACGAGGAAAGCGACGATCGTGTTTCGTCGAGAGCGCATCTGCCTCAGATATGTTGAACGTGCTGCTCTCGGCTCTCTTTAGTTTGACAGTGTGCGGCGCTTAGCGGAGGCGCGCAGTTGCATTCCACTATTGCCACCACCACCAGCTGCTTGCGAGCGGCTTCAGGGCGTGTAAGAGGCGGATAGCGATCGGCTATCGCACCGGAGCGGGCGACAGAAGGAGAAGGAGAGAGCTGCACTCGACAGCAATGGCCGGGAAAGCAAGCGCGTGGCGCCTTTTCTTTATTGCTTCTTTTTTTTTGCTACCTCTTAGCCACCGGCCTCCGCCTCCTGCGTGCGCTGAAGTCTTTTGGTAGCACCCCGACGGCGTGCTGACGCGGCGGGGTGCGCAAAAAATTCAGCCTGTAACGTACGCGATTCGTTACCCTTTTTACGTTTGTTATCTTACAAATTTTCGAAAGTTTACAAAGATCTTAAATTTTAAAAATCTAAAAACTATTCAAATGTGTTATTTAATATTAGTAATATGCTTCTCGGAGACAGGGAGTTTTAATGTACAATTACAAGAAAAGCAATGCTCATAAATCGTGAGAAAAAAAAGTGTAAGTGTAGTATTACTGTAGACCGATACGTGATATACTGAATAAGTTCATTCTCACGTGTGCAACATGCGTCGAGTGAACAAAAGAGTGCATTCAATGCGTCCCTTTTTTATCAATATACCGATTTAATTGTTTTTTTTTTAAGAACCAGATTGTCAGTCATAAATTCAGTGAGTCGAAGTTGAGTGTCGAACCTTTGAAAGGCAGTTTTCACGATCAGTCTTCGGAAAGAACATAATGCTGCTAATAATGGTCTCTGTTGTCCCAATTGTTTATTTAATTACAAATTCTTGCCGATATTTCGACTACTTGGTAATTTTCTTCTTAAAATTATACATTAGCGTGATGTTACATTATCACTAGTCGAATCGAATATAGTCAAACAAGAAGTAGCTCTTTTTCGCTCTACAAAAAGTCTTTTGAAAGTTTATTGCTTCTTTTTGTTGCTGCGTAGTTGTTAGTATATACACCGTGATTTTTTTTACCCTTAATCGTTATTCTTCTTGCTTGTTTTATTCTACCTTATATTCGAATTCCACATAAGTGTATTTCATGAAAATTCAAACGAACATTTAAAAAACGCGAATAAAACCGGAATGTGAAAAATCCAAATAAAACACTTTAATTTTGGCGGGCTCTTCTGAGTCCAATAATATCGGATTTTACTTTTAATAGCACTTAATTTTTTTCCTAGCTCCGAATACTGCCCTTGCGGGAACTTTAAACCTTTTTTTAGTTAGTCTAAGCTGCAGAGACGGTCTAGAGCAGCAGAAGCGGGCGGGGAATAAAAATTGCGGCTGCAGTAAAACCGCAGCGTTAAGTACGTACGGACGGGGCTCGCGAGTAAGAATGCTTGTCTGTTCTGCAACGCGTACTCGACGCTGCGCTGCAGATGTGCAGTACGTCATTGCTAATTTTTACGTTTTTATTAACAATTAATCTTATTCAAGATTTATTTAGAAGTTTGTAGGAGGTAAAGAAGGACGATAGAGGGATGATGAATTTTGACTAACTGAGTTTTTGAGACCTGTCCCGAATTCGTATGTGTACTTGGCTTTTTCTACAAACAGGATCTTAAGAGAAAAGTAGAGGGGCATTATGTCTTTCTTTAACTATTGCAAAACACCTTTGTAAATATAAATACATTGTATGTCGGGCTAGATTTAAACACCAGTTAGTTAATTTATGCAAAAAGAGATACGCAAAGAGGTCTAGCCTTACATAAAAACATATATAAAAATAATAAATTTAAATTTATTAATTTATGCATCCAGGTGTGCAAAAGATGACGATTCAATTTATCTTTACAAAATTTGTAAACGATATAGTCTTATAAATTAAGTTTTTATTAACTAATTTAGTCACACAGCTGTGAACAAAAAGAGATGGCTCAATCTAATTTAAAATTGAACTAATCAATATTTTGTAGAATACCAGTGACAGCTAATAAATTGAATAATATTGAGAGAATGAATCTAGTTGTCTTTGCTGTCAAGATTTTTTAAATAAAACAAACCAATGTTTCGGCAAATAAAAATTGCGCTTTTCAAATAAATATTTATCACTGCGTTTGAAGTATGTTTGTCACTATAAAATTTAAGTGTTCAGGTGATAATTATTTACCTTGAAAAGGGCAATTTTTATTGATCGACACTGGTTTGTTTTATTAAAACAAAATCTTGACAGCAGAGGCCACTAAATTCATTCTCTCAATATTATCTAATTTAAAAATAATATATTTTAATTAAATTCTCTTAAAAAAAGCTAGATTCGCTAGATTTGAATTTTTATAAATATTTGCAATTAAATAATTAAATTGAAATAACTTAAGTAAAATCATACTGAAAAATTGCACGTATAAGCTCAGAAAAGAAAATAGTACGCGTGAAGCTCGTTGGATTTTACTAGTAAAGAAAAAATTGTAGTACCCTATAAACGCTTTGCATTAAACTAATAGAATTATTTCTTTGAGATACGCCACTTTAAAATATAAAGTACGAGTCTAAAGGTATTTCAAAATACTGATCTGATGGGTAAGGTGCGTTTTATGCACAAAAAAATCGTACACGTAAACATTTGTAACAATTTAACATTGGTGAAATTTATATATAGATATATTGGGCCATACTAAATTGTGTACAATGTTTACGTGTATGATTCTTATGTGTATAAAACGCACCTTACCATCTGATCGTGCAAGTCTAAGGTTAAATTCATATTCAACGACTCAAAATACATGAGAAAATATTATATAATTGGTCTCAAGTTCAGATCACTTTTTTGTAGGTTTGCGTAATTCTTAATGTGTATGAAAACGATTCCCAAAGCTATATCATCACATGTTATTATGGTAAAAATGTTTGTTTTAAAAATTTAACATCATAAATATTTAATTAAGATTTTCATTTAATTAAATCTACGTATAAAATTCTAACCGAATATTTTTTGCGATTTTAAAATAAAAATGCACTTGCGTCCTATTCTCCACAGCAGTGGTAGAATATCTATTGACATAGAAACGGGACGATCTGAAACGAGGCTCCACCCAAACCAGCTGATTGGTCGCGCCTCGCGAGACGTACATTCTTCCGCCATACTTTTTGTAAAACTCTTTTTAATGATGTGTTTAATTCCAATGCAGAATTTTGCTTATTAAATTGCTTGGCAAATTTTGACGTTGCATATTTTCAATTTTTTTATTAGATTTAGCTTTTTATTTTTTATTAGATTTACACACGGAAAGAAGTTTTGTCGAGTCGCTGGCTTAAATGCTAGATAACTGCTGCACGGCCGAGTGAACAAGCCGCTG
>JAWWEO010019291.1:0-15485 GCA_035582975.1 Ormyrus labotus | reverse complement strand
TGGGCGGTTGAGCCACGTGTCAACCTGCGGGATCAGACGATGTGTCCATCTTCCGCTATTAGACGAGTCCCATAGCAATGCCACCGACATAGGCTGTTGGTTCTCGCATTCCTTTTTATTTCTTTTGCACTCATCGTGCTCGATCCTTTCTGACGGTATAGTGCTCTTCTCTCTTCTGCTAGTAATTCTATTGGTAGCATCCCTGCAATGACACAGATGGCGTGCTCTGATACTGTGCAGTAAGCACTGGCAATACGTAGGGCGCTTAGTCGGTAGACTGATGCCATCTTCCGTTTATACTCCTTTGTCTTGAGTGCCTCTGCCCAAATGACAGTGCCGTACGTGAGCGCTGATATAATCGTGGATGTTAGCAGCGCTCTTCTCCTTGGTTTTGGACCTTCAACGTTGGACATTAGCCGAGACAGGGTGGTCCTAACATTTGACGCTTTAGTTTCGGCGTGCAGCGTGTGCAGCTTGAAGCTGAGCCTGGCGTCTATTATCACTCCCTGGTACCGGAGAGATGGTTGGGACGTGAACTCATAGTTGCCGACTAGTAGTGTGAGAGTTTCCACTTTTCTTCTACTGGTGATCAGTACTGCCTCCGTCTTATGCTATGCCAACCTTAGGTCAACCAAGTCCATCCACTGACGTACTTTTCCGACAGTTGTATCAAAGATGTAGTTGATTTCCTCCAGATCTTTCGCTACGATTACTAGGGCCACATCATCCGCGAATGCCACTAGTTCCGCCTCTTTCGGTAACTCCAACTTTAGTAATCCGTCGTACATGACATTCCAGAGTAGAGGGCCTAGTACTGAACCCTGCGTAACACCACCAGTGATTTTGTACTCCTGCGGACCATTATCAGTGTCATACTTAAGGATCCTGTCTTCAAAGTAGCTTCCCACTATCTTCCGTAGGTACTCCGGTGCATTAATCTTGGTAAGAGCCTCCATAATGTGGCTCCATTTAGCTGAATTAAAGGCATTCTTTATGTCTAGTGTTATCACCGGGCAATACTTTTTTGTGCCTCTTTCCCACCTTTTGCCGGATATCGCTTCTTTTGCAGTGGAGACGACCCGGTTTATGGCATCCAGAATCGAACGGTTTTTCCGGAAGCCGTATTGGTTGTTGGACAATTGCGATTCGACTACAGCTTCGATTCTTCCATGGGTAATTCTCTCCAATATCTTACCAATCGTGTCGAGCATACAGAGCGGTCGGTAAAATGAGGTTTCGTCTGGGGACTTTTTCCCCTTGGGCAAGAGTACTAGTCTTTGCTGTTTCCAATTGGCTGGAAAAATTCCCTCCTGCAGGCAAGTGTTGTACATATATAAAAATAACTCTGGAACTGTTTTTATGCTCGCTTTCAGTGCTATGTTCGGGATTCCATCAAGGCCTGGTGCTTTGGATTTTCCGAATCTACGACAGGCATTCAGTAGTTGCTCCTCTATCACTGTCGGGATTGACTCCTAAGAAACGGGTCTCTTGCTGTTGTGGGAACAGCTCTGCCACTATCTTTTTCAAAAGGTCAGGACACGTAGGTGATGGCATTGGCTGGCTTCTCAGTCTTGCCATTACCACTCTGTACGGTCTACCCCACGGATCACTACCGACTTCATTCAAAAGCTCTTCCCAGCATTTCTTCTTATTGTGCTTGATGGCTTTACTTAGCTTACGGCGCACTTCTTTGTATTTCATCTCCAGTTCCGCGTATTTGGCTTTTCTCCGTCCGCGCTGAGCCAGTCGCCTTGCCCGCATGCACTCTTTGCGTATCGAAGCAATTTCACTGTTCTACCAATGCACTGATGGAAACCTGTTGGCTGTACGCTTTCGTGGCATAGTGGCATCACAAGCCTTCTTCACTCTCGTGATGATGTCATTTGCCCTCTCTGAAGCACTACTACCATTGATCGGACGATTGTGCAAGGCTTTCCGGAACGTATTGTAATCAAAGGCGCTTACCTTTGAACCAATTCCATTGGTATTCCTTGGTGGAGTTTTGGCTCTCCGGCGACTAGACTACTTCCTAAGATATTACTCGATGGTCACTGGCAGCATAGATATCCATGACCTCCCACGTTTAGTGACCTCAGAGAAGGCTGCTATCTCGCGAAGGTGAGGTCCACTATCGATGTTGCCTCGCCTCTTGCAAACGTGGGTTCGTTTCCGCTGTTCATTAAGACCAGGTCTAACGTAGACATCGCTTCAAGCAATATTTGTCCCCTAGCGTTGGTTTCCTTACTGCCCCAGTCGACTGCCCAGACATTGAAGTCCCCAGCTATTGTCACGGGAGAATGCTGCTTCGCATCCATATACAGTCAGTCTAGAAAGTCGGTAAACTCGCTCATAGTCAGGCTAAGTGGAGCGTAGCAGCTGTAGAAATATATTCCGCCCAGCTTTGCACTCACAAAACCATTTTCTGTACTGTTAACATTACCATGGAATGCATATTTACCGCACGACCAGATAACGGCCTTCGTGCTGGCATCCATTTTCCAGAGCTGTGTCCCCAGGTGCCGGTATGGTTCCGAGATCAACACCAAATCAGGCTTCAGCTGCCGCACCGTCTGCATGAGCAGGTCTTGCGCAATATCGCAGTGATTAAGGTTGAGCTGTATTATCTTCATTTTGACCTTTTGCTGATCATCTGTAGTGCATCTTTGTATGCTGGATATCTGATGCTACCAGCAACGTGTGCGCAGTCCTGTATGCTGCCCTTTTCAGTACAGAGGGTACACTAGGCCTCCTTTTTGCATGTAGCAACATTGGAACCACCCTCTCCACAGTTTACACAGAGCTTGGATCGGTCGACTAGACACTTACACTTGTTTCCAACGTGTCCAAATGCCCAGAACTTAAAGAATTTCACGGGCCTCCTTACTATTCTTATTCGGCAGTTGACCCAGCCGATCCTGATCTTGCCGTTTTCCCCAACTATTTTCTTAGCCACGGCTGACGCCAATCGTACAGTTGCCGTCTACGTGCCTTCGTGCGCCTTCCGCAGGTATTAGACAGCGTCCAGCGGGATTTCAATGTCCTGTCCAACTGCTTTTCAATGTCTCGAAAACGTCCTCCTTACTTGTGGCTTCATCGATGTCTTTTATCTCGAGTTCTTATTCTGGTGTTTTGCTGATCACTGTAGCCTCGTCTCCGAGGAGTTCCTTGATGGCCTTTTGCAAGGAAGGGGCCTCTTCGGTGTTTTTCCTTGTAAGAACAATCAGCGTATCTCCAGTGGCTGCTTTGCGGATCTTGTCTATACACTTTTGAGTCATACCAGCGGCAGTACCCTGTTTCATCCGTTTCAAGATGTCCGAGTACTTCTCTTTGTCTTTCGGGCGAATTATTAGCGCATTCGTTTTTGGCCCTGAGTTCCTCTGTTTCTGGGGTTGTTGTTTGATCTGTTTCTTCTTTGTCCCCTTCACTTACTGCCATTCTGCAGGTTTGGCAGGCGGTCTTTTCTCAACGGTTAGCGGGGCTGATTCGTCCTCCCTCCGCTTCTTCTTTTTGACATCTTCTTCCGGTGTGGTGGTATGCCTTTTTCATTTCTCCCTGGTGTTGTTTCTGGGATTCTGCGTTAAGGTTTCTTCCACCATTATCACATCTGTCTCCGTTGCCAGAGTCTCCGAGGATATCTGAGAGTGCGACGGTGTCGCAAAAGCCCGCGCCGCCGTTGATGGCGTCGATATCCGGCATTCTACCTCCTCCATCACCGTCTTCCTCAGTCGATTGAATGCAGTACCTATGGCGGTCACCTTGCTCTTTATCTCCTTGTGCACGTTCTGCTTAGGTTGAACGAATTCGTACAGCTCAGTAATGAGCTTTTCGACTCATTCCAACTTTTGTGCTTTCTTTGACTTCTTCTTGTTTGATTCTTCTTGTGTGGGATTACCAGCTTCTCTTCTTTCACTTTCTTTTCCATTTGATGCTATCGTACTTCTTACAATTACCAGCGCATCATGTGTAAAGGAGCGGGCCGAAATAGCGAGGAACGGGTATACCCTTCGGTTAGGTGTTTCCACGTGTGGATACACCTACCTATCCCCAGTGGGGCCTCGTCTTCGCTTAACCAGTCCCGACCAGTCACGGACATATGTACGTGAGCCAGTTTACGGACAGACTGGCTAGCCCGGGGCGGCACAGATTCCAATCTCAATGCTCAGTACGCACTTCCTGATTAGGGCCCGAAGTGGCTGGCTTCTCTTCCCCGGTCACAGTGGTCACCTCGGCAGAGCAGGCTCACATCAACCCTTCAGACACTGATAGCGGAAAACACTGCCAGAGAATTCGGGCACTCCCAGTGTGCTGTGACAGGGGAGCATCTGAGAAGGAGAGGATTGTAGGATATGATATGTGGAAGTAGGGACGGGTAGTTTACCTGTTGATCCGCGGAGGGTATTTTATTTCCCCTCTACCCCGTAGGCGTGTTTCTCACGTTTACAGAGCGTTCCTCTATCCACGAGGACTATACCCGAGGACGCACAGCATTGGAGTTTTCAGGCAATCCACAGTGGTATCGATGTATGTGTGTGAGTGTATGCGCCGTATCTCAGTTTCAATTGAACGGATTTTCATCGTTCACGGCTCATTTTTTTGCTTCTTTTGTGATGGCGGCAAAAAAAGTCTTTTTTTGTTTAGCTTATTTGTTTTTATTTTATTGCAGATTTTCGATTTTTGAAAAACTTAATTTAAATTTTTTTTTTAATGATAGGATTGAGATATTTGAATCGAACAACGGCCAATTCAAAGAGAATAAAAATATCTATAATTTCAGAGAAAAAAGTTACTCTAGCTCTTATGGTTCTTTTGTTTTTAATAAAAACGTGTTTTTTTTAAAAAAAAAGCTTATAATTCTTAAATTAAATTATCAACTATTCTGAAAAAATTTTTGGTAATCAAGAATATATGTAGCTATAATCTGTAAACATTTCAAGTCATTTTGTCAATTAGTTTTTGAATAAAAAGCTGAAAACCGAAAAAAATGAGTTTCCTAGGGTAAAAGATTACGGATGTAAAAAGACTTTAAATTACTTGAAATTTTGGGAAAAGGTAGATCTTTTACATGTTCACAGCTGTATAGGTTTTCTGCTTATGAAACATATTAGTTTAAAAGATATTAAAGTTTTATTTATTTTGTTTCAATTTTTTGAATAGCTGTATCTTAGTGAATAATCGATCTCTTTCAATGGTCGACCACTTATTTTTTTCATCTTTAACTAAACTTTCAAAGTTAAAAAGAATTTTTGAAGTTCATCTACTAGTTTTTGTTTTAGAACGATTTTAAGTTATGTATGGTATCGCGATTATTTGTATAACATACTACTGTCATTTTTATTATTATTATTATTATTTTATTATGACTTTTTACATTAGTTTTAGCAATATAGTTTGAATAAAATACTGTAACGGCGTTCGCGACTATCGCGCCGTTATCGCGACAATCACACGCTTGAGGGCGCGCGCGAGAAAGAAGACGGTGGGAAGAGAGCGGGAAGACAGATGCTTCCCGGCAGCCATTAAAACCGCCACGTGCTTTACTGCTACCGAGCGAGCTTTTTCCCCGACGCGTTTCGAGTGTGTGCGAATTCGTGTATCGTGTAGTGGCACAGCAGCCTGGCAACTCGAGCCAGGCAAACTACGATCACTGTAACCGGCGGGCTAACCGGCCCAGCGAAGCAGCGAGCGCCGTGAGCCCGCGCTTTCTTTCGAGCGGCGACGTAAGTAATTTACGTTCTATCAGCGGATCGGTGGAGGCGTCGAACCCCGGTTACGCTTGCGGCGTGCGTGAAATATATTCGCGTCGAAGGAAAGAGTGGAGGGGAGTTCGAGCCATGCAGCAGCGGTTGCCCGGCGCATGAGAAAGAGTGAGAGAGATAGCGAGTCTGCCGTGATTCAGCTACTTTCGGGCGAGCGAAGCTTTCTCGCACTGTGCCAGCGGTCGTGAGGCTTCGGCTCTGCCCGGCCGCGATCGCTTCGCTCACAGAGCGAGCTTTCTCTCCGCGAGTGTCAATATTCTATTTCAATTTAACACCTCACTCTTTCGCTCGACTGCATTGCGAGAGTGTTCAGGATCGGCAAGCGGCCGAACAATTACGCGTTATTAAGTTCTTTCTGTTTATGCGGGTGCACGATTAGTAATAGCGGTTAGCCACGAATTCAGTCCATAACTCAACAGTATCGCTCCTTCGACCGGCGGGCATCGCGCTTCTCGTGAGAACCGAATGCTGAATAAACGCTTATATTTCTATTAATATCAGATCATCGCGTTGATTATTTGCCGACCTTCTTTCGTGCCTCTGGTCCGCGTTCCCTTTTTCTCCCATCACGGTTCTCCGTGACCACGCCACCACCGCGATTGAGCGAATGCACAGTATTCGCTCCCTACAAGCTGAGACAGCCGAGCAGAAGAAAAGTCAACACGACGAACGAAAAGCACGGCATTGCACCGCCGTGCGAATGTGACGACGGCAGATATTCGGCAAAACAGCCCCGAATAATCACCCCGTTACAATACAAAAAATTACTTTTCTGTGACTAATAATAGAGAAAATACGATTTAGTTGAAATTTTTATTTTATTTTTTCCAAACCGAAGATAGTGTGAAACGGTAACATCGGTTAAAATCACCTTTATGCTCTTGTATTGAACATTATTTTTTTAAACGACTTGTACAAAGTTTGCGCAAGGAATTTCAAAAATTCTGTTTTTTAGGTTTAAAAGCTAACAAAATTGATATTAAAATTTTGTTAGCTTTTCATTTAATTCTAAAATGAGCATATAAAAATAAAATAATAATAAAAACGAGATAAAAATGGAACAATAAATTAGTTAGGAGGAAGCTAACTGCCAATGACTTGGCAGCGGTTTTTAGAATAACATAATTTTCTAAATGCTCGATAGAGTTAATACAAGCGTTTTTCAAACGCATTAGAGTCACAAATTAAGAAATACGAGCCGCGGAGATAAAAGAGCATTCTCTTTCATGAAAGCGGGCGCAACGCGAGTAAGAACACCAGAGCATCAGAGTAGCGCCGGCCTCGAAAAAAAAAATGCAGACATTCAGAGAATATAATCCGGAAGTTCGGAATAAGAAAAAAGTAGAAAGCAACAAATACTAATAATCGGAGTAATGGTCACATTGATTGTTGAGCGAGCAAAGGCACATTCAAAACAAATCCCTTCTGGACAAACGGAACGCTGTGAGTCTAGAAGCCGCAAAGCGCCGTACGTGATGCGGTATAGAATAGTTCTTGTGCTGAGCATGCAAGATGTCAGTCGCCAAAACTACCATTTTTTATAGTTGCTTAATATTTTTTTCTCATTTTTCAATTTTCTTAGTTTATTGATGAATATCAGAAATCAAATTTTTTGTAGAGTACTAAGTGAAATAAAACTCACTAAAAATATGTACAGAGAAAAATTGTTTTCATTATAAAATTTTAACCTAAGGTACAGAGAATATATATATATATATGTATAAAGAGATGAATTTTTTTAAATTCAGAATTTATAAAATTAAAGAGAAATAAAAATTTATGAGAGAAAGTTCCTTTTTCTAAAAACATTTTTTTTTTTGCTTATAAAAATAAATTTAAGAGATTGAATTTTTTAATCGGAGCAAATTTGAAAAATTAAATAATTTTCAAAAGTCAATATAAGAATAAATTTAAGAGATATATTTTATGAGAAAAATTATTACGTTAAAAACAAAGAAATTTCTTTACATATATGTATTTATAAATACGGTCAGTTCATGCAGACTGTTTTCGTGTGCGCGATCGCCTCTTTCCCATATAGTAACGGTGAAACCGCTGTGCGGCGAATCGGTTTGGGAGGGAGTACATGAATACATGTTGAATTGAACATAAGATTGGAATATTACACTTGCAGTGCGGTTAATATTCAAACGTGTGCAAAACAAATAAGTAAAGAGTATTGTTTGGCAGGGTACTTTCGATATGAATAAAGAAGATACCCAAACTCCAGAGGATGGGCAAAACCCAAAAGATGACCAGAGAAAAGATGATCAGAGCGACAATTCAGAGAAGTCTAAAAATTCAGAGTAAGAGAAAGGTAAATTAAAAATCTAATACTAGATTGAAAGCACACAAAAATAAATAAATTTAAACAGAATAAAGAAAATTTATTATACTTAAATATCTGAGTTAAGAATATGGATCCATACGTACGTATTTGATTGCAAGAAGTAAGACGATTATATGCAACGTTAATTAAGAGAATAATTAACTTCAGAGAACAAAAATTAAAATTTAAGAGTATACATACGCACGCATTTGATTGCAAGAAGTAAGATGATCATATGCGACGTTTAAATTTAAAAGTCCAAACAATATTAATTAAGAGAAAAACTAATTTAAATAAAATTCATTAAAAAATAAAAGAATAATTAAGAGAATAAAAAGCATATTGCTAAGAAAACAAAATTTTAAACTTAAGAATGTACGTATTCGATTGCAAAAATAAGACAATCAAATGCAACAATTAAAAATTTAAAACAATAAATTAAGAGAATAAAATCAAAAGTTTCAGAGCAAGAGACAAGAGAAGATAAAATAGAGTTAGCTCTCAGATGCCTAACAGGAGCAGTGAAGGATAACACTGAGGCAATGCACAAAATGACTGACCTGCATGATAAGATGATTGACCTATTTCAAAGATTTACGCAAACCTCTAATGATTGTGCAGAGGAAAATCTCTACTACACGAAGACGTGTCTGGTAGAATTAAAAACATTAGGAGAGCAGTTGAAGGAAATTAACATTCAGAGATCGGTAAACCCTATACTAAGCTCTACCATTTTGGATTCAATCCAAAACAATAATTCAGAGAACATAACAGACGTTACAGAGCAAAATACAGAAAATACACAACTTAACAAAACTATGAAAAGACTTAATAAAACATTAGAGTTAAATAATCAGTCTAAAATTCATATTAAGAGAAATTATATGTTGAATAATAAGAGCGATATAAACATTTGGTTTGATCAAATAAATTCAGAATTATCCGATTATGAGTTGTTAGATTACATAAATAGTTCAGAAAAATATAAAAATGATAATTCGGCAAAAACAGCTAAAATCAAAAATAAAATCAGAGGAATAATACTGAGTAGATACTAATTATTATAAGAGATTAATTGAAATCAGAGAACCGAAAGAAATTATAGATAAAATTAAAGAAATCAGACAATTAGAGACAAACTCACATAACTGTAAGACAAGGTTTGCTATGTTTGTAACGAGGTCAGAGGACACAAGGGCGATAACTGCCCCAACAAAATTCAGAGGTATGATAATAAGTATAATTCAGAGAACAATCAAAATTTTTAAAATATAAAAGGTAGAGGTAGAGCAAGGGGTTCATTCAGAGGTAAATCGAATTTTAAAAACAATAAAAATAGATACACCATACAACAGGGACAAGAAATCAGAAAATATTCAGCACAAGGCAAACGCGAATTTAACAGATGAACAATATAATACTGATACCTCAGAGAAAAATGTAGGCTTTATAGCAGATTCAGGAGCCACTGAGCATATAATTAATAAGGGATTAATAGTCAGAGAATTTGTTAAGAGCACAGGGGAAGAGATTAGAACAGCAAATAAAAAAAAAGAAGAGGTCATCTATATTTACAATCGAATTTAGAAGAAAAACCATTAACTTAGCAAATGTAATAGCAGCCCACAATATATCAGATAATTTACTCTCCCTAAGAAAATTCGCAGATGCAGGTTATGGCATATATCTAGATGACAAAGAATTGATAATATTCGACAGAGAAACGGGGGAAAAGTGTGTTATAGGAGAATACACACAATCCAATTGGATAGTCTATATGAATATTCAGAATACTTCAGAGGTAAATGAGACAATATACACAGCCAGAGTACATTTAGTCTCCTTGGAGGATTTCCTGTCTCAAGCACAGACTGAATCAGAGAGTTTAGGAATCGTAAAAAAGCCGTCTGAGCTTGGGAGGGAGGAAGAACAGAAAATCACTTCAGAAGATACAACAGAAAAAGCAGAAAATACAGAGTTTGGAACTTCAGAGAAAGAACTAAAGAGAAAGATACTGGACTTCAATCAAGAAGTACCACCATCAGAAATATTCACAGAGAATAGAGAAGAAATAATAAACTGATAAAGAATCCATCCAGAACCCGCCAGAGAACACCGAGCAAGAATCACCTACAAAGATTAAAAGAGGAAGGCCACCAAAAAGAAAGTTGAACGATCAGAGCGAAATAGAGCCACCAAAGAAAATAAAAAAACCACCAACCAGAAAAGCTAAGTTCAATCCAAAGAAAGATCCAGAGTTTATATACAGAATACAGAGTGAAGATAACAAGAGAGATTCAGAGATAGAGAAAGATAAAGAGATCTTCGAGGGACTTGCAGAGATAAACAAAGATCCGCCTGGCTATAAAAAAATGCTGCAGTCTCCAGATAAAGACAAATGGTTAGAAGCTATAGAATAAGAACTCCAATCTATGATAGAAAATAAAGTGTGGAATGTAGTAGACAGACCAACTTCTAACCAGAGTAAATATGGAAAACCTAACATCATAGATTCGAGATGGATATTCAAAAGGAAAAACGAGGAAAACGGACAGGAAAAATTCAAGACCAGATTGGTCATCAGAGGATTCAAAGACAAGAATGTCTACGAATTAAGAGAAACGTACGCTCCAGTATCCAGATTAGCAGTCATCAGAGCAACGCTAGCTGTTATAAATAAATACAATCTGGAAACAGTACAATTGGATGTGAAGACAGTCTTTCTAAACGGAATCCACGAAGATTATATATATATATATATATATATATATACATATGGAAATCCCAGAGGGTGTAAACGTTGATAATTCAGAGAAATCTAAAGTCTGCAAACTGAGGAAGACCTTATATGGCTTGAAAGTGAGTTCTAAAAGATGGAACCAGAGATTTTCAGAGGAAATAAGCAAGCTTGGATTAGAGAGAGATATTTACGATCCATGCTTGTTCACTTGGAGAAAAGAAGGACAAATGGCCTTCTTGCTGCTATATGTCGATAACATAATTCTTGCAAGCGATTACAAAGATAAACTGCAAACGATTACAGAGAGTCTAAGTAAAGCATTCAAGATGAGAAACTTAGGAGAACCAAAACTTTACTTGGGGATGCAAATATTCAGAGATAGAGAAAATCAGATTATGAATATAAATCAATCAGAGTATATAGAGAAGATCTTGGGGAGATTCAACATGGCAACAAGTAAAGCTCAGAGCACAACTATAGTAACTAGGCAAGTGAAAAACAGAAATTTCAAAGATTCAAAGAAATCCCAAGAGAAAGGAAGACCTTGCAAAGCCCCTTACAGGAAAATGTACACAAATGGAAGGAGCAGAAAAGTTAAAGAGTTTTGATGACAGTGTTTCAGAGATACAGAGAAAACTCAGAGAAAGAGAAACCAGAGGGAGTAAAAGCCACATGGCAGAAACTCATGGAGATTTCATTAAGATGTGTGTAATTGAAAACAAAGTGACAGTAAGTTCGATAGAAACGAGAGAAAATCAAGCTGATTTAATGACGAAACCTCTGCCCCTTATTGCTCATACATACCTCAGAGATAAAATATTGTCTAATGCCAGAGATCCAGAGCTTACATAAAATCTTGAGTTTCAGAGAAAAATCTTTTCTTATTTTGTTTCAGAATCCCTTCAAATTTAAAAAGCGATATGTAGGGAGGGAGTGTCGTCGAAGCCGGGCTACATGTCACTTCTCAGAGTTAAGTCAGCGCAATCCCTGTCCAAAAGCGGAAACTCACAAGAGCACTACCCGCTCGCTCATATAGTATAGTACAGTTGCGACAGCGAAGCAGAGCGCGCTGTTTTACGCTATTTAGATCATTTGTATTTTATTAAGATAGAAATAAACTATTATTCAAGAGTGCACATATATACTCGGTTGTGTTTTGTGGGTGTTAATTGTCTACCTTCCTCCAGCCCAATCCCTTCAAGTCCAACAACTTTAGACTTCAACAGTCTTTCATATGGCTGAAATTTCTTTCATTTATGTCATGTTCTATTTCTTTGTCAGTTCCATATTCATTATCAATATCTATTATTTTTAATTTAGGCTTATTTATTTGCTCTTTTTCCACCTTGAAATTTTTAGATAATTTCTCGCTTAGTGTTATTGCTAGTGTGTTGATATTCTCTTCATTCATACAGTTTATTATCACTGTGTTCTTGTTCTTGCATATAACTTTTTTAGTTTGAATAGATTTGTCCTTTGTTAGATGTTGGAGAACTATCTTTTCTATGTCGGTTCTGTCATTTTCATTGATTTTTTTTTTTTTAAGTTTCGGTACTCTTTTAGCTTTCGGTTTTGGATTAGCCGTAATTTCTGCGAAAGTTTTGAAGTTGTCGTGGTTGTATTTACTTTTTTTTTCTTTCGTAAGCAGTTTATTTAAAATTTTATGTTTTTCTTGTAATTCTTTACTTAGCTCTTCTAGCAGTTTATTTCTCAGCTCGAGTGATTCAATTATACTATAGTCTTCGTATACTGTTTCATTCATATTTTTATCTTTTTCTTTTTCTACGTTGATTTCATTTATTATTTCTTGTTTAATGTGTTCTTTTATCTCTAGTTTTATTTGAGTTATAAGTTGTTTTGCTTCGTTATTTGGATGATACAGGCATATTATTAATACGTTACTAATAAATTTTACTGGACATCCAGAGTTGTATTTGTTCACAATGTGACTAGTGTCATAAATATTTTTACACACTAAACATATTACCGCTTTCACTTTAATTTGCGGGTGGCACTTGTAAAATTTAATGAGCGAGGCTCCTTACCTCCCGACGCCATGATGATGAATTTAAAGTAAAACTAATATGTCTGAACAATTTTGTCAGTGCACTTTTGAGGTTAAAAGCCATTACAGCAACTGGCAAGAATTTGTTCAATATTCTATTTACAGTTTAAAATAATTTAAATAATGTTTGCAGTTAACTGGACTCAAATTCAAACTGAGACGGTAAAATGTAAACATTTATCGACCAAACAGAGCAGAAAGCATTAGCTGATAACAAGAGTGAGGTTACAAGTGTTTGATATGAGTTCTTGTTTTTACAAGAAGATTTGAAAGGTAAGACTATACTAGTTCCAATACTATTAAAGCTATCAAGCTAAAAGAACCACTTTTTTATTTTTCAGGCCAGTAATCCACGTTTTTAGAGTACAGAGGAAGTACAATGATGAAACATTTTTAAAAGGTGCAGTTATTTAGTTCAATAGAAATGTAAGTTATTAAAAATTTGTTTTAAAATACTTTCCTGAAACTTATGATATTTTAGAGTTTGGTATAAACTCCAAACTGAACCGATATATGAATTGTCATCTAACAGGTCTCAAAATCTTTATTTTTTATCTTTTACTGGACTGATGCTAATTTAATATTCCAATTTTTTGCTTTCAAGGAGAGTATATGACATGCGGGTGACAGATTCCGCCCAAACTGACACATATGTCTGTCCTTAGCCTAGCGATGACATACCTGGAGTTTTAGAGCCTAACGCTCACCCAGTCCCCAGATATTTTAATTTAGCCTTGGATGTCGACTCCGATCACACCTACCCTGGACGATCCTTGCAAAATCTCCTTTTAGGCCTTCCTTTCCATCTGAATTCACTACCTATAATTACAATAAGTATATTATAACTATTATGCATTATATTTATGCATATCAAGCTTAATTAAGTGCAATTAAGCTGTTTGTTGGATCAAGTTTAAGCTAAAAAATAAACTTTTTAGCATAAAACTTGCATTCAAACTTTAATAAAACAAATTATAGAGATAAAAGTGACAATATAACTTTATCTTTGATTGAACCTGATTGAATTAGTTCTTTTTCAGGTAAATATTAACCCCTGGAAAAAATAAAATAACCAAAAAGAACCAATTTCACAAAAGAAATCATTATTTCATTTTTAAATAAAGAAAAACTTATCTGATATTTCTTCATGCATTAGAAGTCGCTTTATTTAACTAGGAGCAGTGTAAGATCACTTTACGCAATGGGACTTGCTAAAAAGTTACCTGTTGACATACGCTATATGAGAGGTCATTTTTTAAATAAATTTACATGTAATGTTTGATATGTATTCTGTAATATTTTGTATATTACAATGAACATAAAATTATTTTAAAATTAAAAAACCAATGTATTTTTAAAAAATTAATTTTTTTTTTCTAAATAAAGCATGGGTACATAGGTCTTCAGATGAAAATGTAGGGCCTATGAGATTAAACTAAATGCACTGGTCTTCATATTTAGAATAAAGGAAATATACTGTGCAGTTTCAGCAGGATTGGTGTTCCGGAGGTGTGATACTCTTCTGGTGAGTCATATTTACAGTTTCAGAATAATACTATATCATCAATAATCACTATATCTTTATAAGGTGGTTGATTTTTAAGAGGTGGAATTGAATTTGTAAAGGTCTGCTTACCTCTTACTCCTCTGTCGAAGTAAAAGATCGCCTTATTTGAACGTCGGTAATTAATATTCCCATAGGTCATTCTGTAACTGGCTGATTTGTTAATCTTTTTCCCAGGTACATCCATCGCTTCCATTTTTCTAGTTTTGTTATTGTTCTTTTCAACTATTTCATAAATCCTGGTGAAGACTGTTTCTATTGGTTTATATTTTGCTTTGTTTGATTCATGGTTGGCTTCCAAATAATTTGTTAAACCTTTAATAAATTTTAACGAATTTGATATCTTTCGACTCAGTTTTTATTTCGTGTATCCAAATATTTAGTATTTCGTTTGTCATCTTATCTAGACTATTACAGATATTTGGATATGTATGCATCATTTTATTATAATTGTATTTGGAGATACGGCAATGATTGCGATCACTATATGACTTACAGTTGCCCTTAGCGCAAATGTAAGTTTTCATATCTTGATTTAAATTTGCAGTCCATAACATTTCCTTCAGTTGGTCCATACATTATTTTATGAATTTCCTCTGCACATTGTTATTGATTACACTTTATTAGCCGTAATTTAAATTGCTGGCAATCTATTATCGCTGTTGATTTTGCTTCACTCATTATTTCGTAACCAATCCTGTATCTTTTTTATTTGTGGTTTTTTTCCTTATATCTAATGTTTTGAGGTCATTAGACAATTTATTAAAAATACTAACAAATTTAATATAACTATTTTTTGTGCTAACAGTTTTATTATACTTTGGTAGAATTATTAGTATGTGTCTTGTTTTACTCGTCGAATTAATATTATGATGTGGCACTTGGCTACTCTCGAAACGGGTTTATAATAAATTAAAACATTTATTAATAAAAGAATATAACGACACTTTATTCATTTCCGCGACACTACAGTACCCTCCGGCTAGTCCTCGGAGAGGGGTAACGTCCCGTGAGGTCGGGCTCTTTCGCTG
>JAWWEO010019290.1:0-15486 GCA_035582975.1 Ormyrus labotus | reverse complement strand
AAAACTCATTTTTTTTTCGCTTTTCAGCTTTTTGTTCAAAAACTAATTCACAAAATGGCTTGAAATTTTTACAGATTGTAGCTATATATATTCTTAATTACCAAAAAATTTTTCAGAGCAGTTGATAATTTAATTTAAGTATTATTAGCTTTTTTAAAAAAAAACATGTTCTTATTAAAAACAAAAGAACCATAAAAGCTAGGGTAACTTTTTTCTCTGAAATTATAGGTATTTTTATGCTCTTTAAATTGGCCTTTGTTCAATTCAAATATCTCAATCCTATCATTAAAAAAAATTAAAATTGAATTTTTCAAAAATCGAAAATTTGCGATGAAACAAAAACAAATAAGCTAAACAAATAAAGATTTTTATTGCCGCAATCACAAAAAAAGCAAAAAAAACATGAGCCGTGAACGATAAAAATCCGTTCAGTAGAAGCTCATACATCCATACAGACATTTTCAAAAACCGTTTATTCTTGTTCCTGACACCTGAAAATACAATTATAACAGATTTTTCGAAAAACTCCAAAAAGTACTATCACAAAACTTCCTCTAGGAGGAAGCAATAAATAATGAATTAAATAAAGAATAGTTTGAAATTATGTTTTTAAAACCGATTGTTTTTAATGAATCTCAGAGATAATATTGGAAACATAAATTAGTTGGGAGGAAGCTAAGTGCCAATGAAATGGCAGCGGTTTTAATTATTTGTTTATTATTAATGCTTTCCCCCGGGTTACGTGGTTGAGGGGTGCACAGTTTATTGTTTAATTATTTGTTTATTAACAATTGTTGCTTTTCCCCGGGTTATGTGGTTGTGGGGTGTACAGTTTAATTGTTCAATTAATTTTGCATAAATAATTAAAGCTTTCCCCCGAATGATGAACGAAAATGAAAGATAATTTAATTTCGAATCAATTAGCACCTTAGGGCCCCAAACTCGTCAAAAGTTTTTAAAAGTTATTAACCAAAACGTAAATAATACATCAAAAATTCGCGCCACTGTGCGATTTTATTTCACAAGATTATTTCCTAAATTTTTTCTATAAAATATATTAAGATCTGAAATTTTAAACATACATTTGTAAGATGTAAACAAACAATGTTGTGTCAAAAAAATTTCGAATTTCGAAAATTTATAAGACTTTTCTTTTAAAGTTTTTTTTTGTTAGTTTATAATTTTTTCAGGAATACAAAAACACTGTTTTTACTTTTAACAATAAAGTTAGGAATCTAGAAGACTTAAAGAATCACCCAGAATTTGTTGGTAATATTTTACCAAATATTCTTTGAGCACTAACGAGTTGAACGCAGTTTCGTGCTCCGTATACTATAGTCGCGCACACGGCTGACCTATCCTGATGTCCACGCTTCCACAATATTAAAAAAAATAATTCTTTTTTAAATTTTAAACTAATTAAAAAATGCAAAAATTATCCAGCGAATGTATAATATATTTAAGATATATTTTGTGTTTAGGAATTACTCAATACTGGAATTTACACCATTTTATACTTCACGGCATTCATTGCTGAATTAGCGTGGGCTTGGCGTGCACCTTATATCGTAGCAGGAGTAAGTACCGCAAACTTTTTTCATAAATAAAAAAGCTTATATACTAAATACTAAAAGTAGTTAATTTTTTTCTATAATTAATATTTTTGTTCGGTTTTCGAAATATTAAAAAGCCATTAAGACTCGGCGGTGTTACATTTGTGATATTTTAATAAACATAAGTAATAATTGAATTCTTCAGTAATGAATTTGTTTCTGTTGTTGTAAGATTACCCTGTTGGAAGTTTTCACTATTATTTGATGGCCAATTTTTGACGAATTGATTGACCAAATTTGGTCAACTACATCAGTGAAATGGTTAAAAAAAAACTTGTGAAATTTCCAACAAGCTATATTGAATTTTTTTGAATTCCCATTCTAAAAGCGCAAATATATGTTCTTCGCAGGTCTTCGGCATCTTCAACACAATAGCCTACGGCGCAGGCACATACTTCCTGTACCTGGAGTACAGAAACAGCCAGCAGTGAGTTCTTCATCGGCGTGCAAAGCGGACGGATTCCTACGGGCGCGAGCGTGCGCGAGACCCTTTATCAACGAGGCGCGACTCGAAAACTCCCCCGTCGAGGGGCGACAGCAGAAGCGCCGCTTTCACCACGAGCACACACCGGACAGTTTTCTTTAACCCCCCCCCCCCTCCCCCTCCCTTTCCATGTGCACCAAAATTAGTTCTTTCTCGCGTCAGTGCTGATCGACGGTTCATTTCCGATTTGCTTCATTGACAATCGACATATTATAATATATATATATATTATTAACTTTATTTAATCTCGAGTGAGAGTCATGCGTTAATTCTTATTATTATTGTATTCATAGAAGCCGTCTGCATTCACCTGACACATGTAACGCGATGGTATTTTTACATTAACTGTATCTATATTTATTAGTGTTGACACGCAAATAACATTTCTTTGTCATCGCTGCCCGTGAACTTTAAGTTTTCACGCGCACAACGAAGTACAATTTTTATATACTTAAACAGAAGCCGAACAAGAAAAGAAATTTGCACGACAGCTTTTAATCGAGTGCCGGGAGTACATATATATTTAGACAAATTAAATCCGCCGAAAACTGTCTATCGACATGTATATTGTTATTTTTTGTTATAATGTAAAAAGTGTATTTACGCTTAAATCAATTTTTTTCTTTGTATACGAAAGGTATTGTACAGCAAGAAGGGAATTTCGATGGCACTCGAGGGGAAAGCTCGAGAAGAATTCTTTGTAAATTTTATCGGATCGATCCCGTAAACGCCGCATCGTATTTTCTTGTTTCACTTTGTTGTTATAAAGATACTAAAATGAGAAGCATCGAAAGATTGCTGCATTTACTAAAATATCAAACGTCATCATTATTTTTATCAATAACAGAGAAATATATATTTATATATATTTGTTACTTGTTAAAAGAAGATTGCGGAGTTTAATATATAGTATATTAAATAATATAATATTAATGTCATTAATAATATAATTGAATTTTAATTGTAATGCGCCGTTGGCAGATTGCTAAAATGCGTAAGGCCTTTGTTTCTTTTTTGTATAATCCTCTAAATTTTTATTTTTTACTTTTGAGTCGCTATCGTTATGTAGAAAATATGAACAAAGGTTTGAAGAAACCGATGCATATATAACGAATGAAATAAAGATTTTAACGTTAAAAATTACATTATTTTATTATTTCATTATCAAATTCGCACAGCAGCAAATATTTTAACGAAACAGATCAGCTGAAGTTGGTTTTGGTACAAGCTGAATGAATTTGATAAAACTTCCCCATCGCCGAACTATAACAAAAGATGTAACAAAACATTGATATTCATACCGCACAGCTAACTATAGCTGGCATCAATAGCCATAAAAAATACATATCCCAGCACTCCCCGAGTCTCCAGGTAGGGCAGGAAAATCTTCCCCCGACGCGGCGTGGAGCGCGACCTTCCCGTCGGCGGCGACGCGTCTTCTCGTCGCAAGTATGAAAAAAGCCTCGCCGGCGATGATATCATCGGTGACGTCAGACCGCCGCGACTCGCTTGGAGGGAGCAGTCGCTGCTAGCGAGAGGGGCCTTCTCGCTTCAGTCAGACGCGGTCAGTCACGACGGATCGACCAGTGTCCACACCCACGAAGCCTCCACACCTCCGTTTCTTCGGCGCGCCTCGAGGTTCGCATCTCTTTTTTCATTGCTTATAATTTTGCTCTTCCTTCCAGGGATCGAGGAATTCGAAAGGCCGGCGGCCGACGAGCGCGGCGATTTACTAAAATAGACGCGGCACGATTTTCGGATATCGGCACGCGCCTCTGGTTTCGAATTTCTCCCCGATGTATCCGCTTACGTCCGACGCCTTCTGCCGGGAAATTGACCAATTTTCATGATCAGAAGCTCTATTAGAGTAGTACTGCACTTACAGGTTTAAAACCGGTCAGGTACCGGCTCATTTGGCGCGTTTCTATACATTGAAAGCCGGATAAATTTTATCGTAATTAAAAGTAAATTATAATACTTAGAAAAGTGATATGTTTACGCAGCGCCTTTATCATGACGCGCTTCTAAAATGCTCTAAACGATTCAGACGTGACTAAATCGCTTTTCGTATTATGTGCTTACGCATTATTTACACGAATTCGAATTCAGCTGCGGAATAACGAAAGCGAAAGCGATAAGACGCACCTTGCCGGTTAATTCCTTAAAAGGCCGTGCTTCTGGGCCTGAATGAAAGTTGTACGTGAATTGAAAGCAGGTAAGTGAAAGCACGGCTTTGCGTTTGTGGCACAGTGACGCCGTTGATATCGATTTACGCGGGTGCGTCTCTCTCGGACTCTCCCTCCCAAACTCTACTGACATCATACCGCTTGAATCGTTTTGCGCGGCCGCCTTTACTCTTGTTTACATTGCCGGAATTCGGCGACGTGATTCAAACTTAATTTGCTGCGCTTCGGAGATCTATAATAAATGCCGGTTGCCGGGTATTTTTAACCGTATTATTAGAATTCTGCATTTTAATGTAGCTATAATATTTTGTCGTTTTTACCAAAGTAAATTGCACTGCAACTAAACTACGGTTTTTTCCACAAATTTCCTTGGTTATCACAGAATGTCGATAGCTATATCTCAAAGAAGATAGTTTCAAACTAATTAATATATGTGTAATAATAACGTCGGAGTTGCAGGCGCGAAGTGCAGCTCGCATATATCCTAGAGCGTCGCGCGCTATTCGACGTGGAAAGCAAAAAGTTTCGCAACTCGATGGCTCGATCGAAAATGTAGAAACACGAAAAAAATAAAAATTCGATGGTGCTCGGGAAAGTTATTTTTATTTTCGCCTCGAGCTTAAGCGCGCCTTCACTAAAAATCTGGGTCGCCGTGGAAGTATATCTTGACCTTGTGCTCGTTTGGAGAACGATCACCGTGCGTGAATGCACTTTTCGTTGTTTTGGCTTATGCTATTGTTAGTTATGTCCATCTTCGCTTCTTTCGCCTATTACGTATACATGATTTAAAAAAATTTCTAAGCTATTTATGGAATCTTGATCTGAAATATTGTTTTTTTAATTTGCTTTATATCATTCTTACAGAGCACCTTAAAAAGTAATCATGTCGCATTCAGTAACGATTCAGACCAGAACGGTCACCACCGGAAGTCCATCGGCGATAAACATGAGCTTTTGCAGATCGTGGACAGGCATGCTCAAGCTTGCACAAGTGGTTCGTATTTTATCAATATTGAGTTACCGCAGGTTGTCAAAAATGCAGATTTTTTAAACAATGCTTTCTTCTCTTGCTTTCATCAACAACATTTATTTTTTCATTTAAGCCATTTCTTACACGGTTTTCTTAAATTAGCGTGCAAAATCATTCTTATTCGTGCCAGTGATATTCGCGAAGAGCAATTAAAACTTTTAAGAAAAAATGAATTGAAAAGAAGAGAACTGAAGCTTGGAGAGATTTTTGCAGTAAAAGTAATTCGACCTCGAGCTACAAACCGAAGACGAAAATCTCATCTTTATTTTTGTACTATCGTCAACGGCGAATCATATTTTATCATGAAATATTATTGCCGCGATGATCTAATTAAACAAGCATTTGTAAATCCCTTTTTTTTTTAATTGGTCGGTTCTTCGATTTTTCGAATACCGGAGAGCGCGATAAACGGACTTTAAGGCTTTTATTACTGATAATACGAAATTCATATTTCCTGTTTCAGTCATATTTACGTTCCTAAGTCAATAAGTAAAATTCTTTTTAAATCACTTTTTTATTCAACTTTTTTTTATTTTGTGTAAATATTTTTTCATTTCTATTGTAGTAAGAAAATACACGAATTTTTTAATTTTTAGTAATATAAATCAAATTTAGGTAAAAAAAAATCTAGTAATACATGAAAAACTATAAGCCGAGAAGAGTATAAATACAGAGGCTGCGCGACTATACTTTTCTGCGAATTTCACACTTATTTTGAGGCGACGACTTCATCGCTTGGTCATTCAACATTTAAAATATCGCGTCTGAGCCCGCTTTATCAGCCTCTTTCTTATATGTTTAATGTTCATGACGCAGATATAAACAGAAATCGAAATGAAGTAATGCAACAACAATCTATGAACTAAACTTTATTAATAGATTGTTTGCATGGTAAAATGATTTTTTGACTCCTTAAATCTCTCATAAATGTGTATTGCTTTTACTGTTAGATAAATGAGCTAATTTCATAATCAATAAATAATTTTATTCGACTAAATGGATAATTTATTAAAATCAAAATACTTGCTATGTATGCCCAAAATGCGCACTAAAGGCCTAAAAGATTTGCAACGATTATTCAAGAATGTTGTTTTGAACCTTGAGGACACCTCTTTAGATTTTCAACAAGGTAAATGGCAAGCAAATACGGTAAATTAATTCAGAACACTTTGTACACTAAACTACAATCGTGAATTAAAATGCTCGAAGAACTTGAATTATGAAACCGAATATCTTAATTCTTCATTGTCGAATTTAATTATGCACTTCATCGACAGTCAATTTCGCAAGGACAATTTATTATTAAGTGTATTATTCGTAAGTTGGAGTAAGCATGAATTAATTAAATTTGAAAACGATATTTTTCTACTCATTTATTTCATCAGCTTCTCTTTATTACTGATAAAAATGTTGTGTATTAACATAATAGAAATAAACAGTTTAAAATGTCTTTAACCTTTTATTTATAAGCTCTTAGGAGCGTCATTGGACTATTTTGGCTGTACTGTTTCCTAAGCTACTGAACTTCTGATCAGTTCCAATAACTTTGCTGTCATTTTTGCTTGCAAGTCTGTTTAAGTTTTTCTTATTTAATACGCATTCATCGTGAAACGAATTTTTATTTTTACAATAAAACAGGAGTCCATATCAATAATGTTATACTCCTGACTGATGCATTAAGTACAGGCAGTGACTATAATATATATAACTATAAATATCTTGACAATTAACTGTCAATATTTTTATGTAGCAATATCTGCAAAAGTAGATCATGAAACACAAATCATTTACCTCAACTATATGACTAATGCCCATTCATAAGAAAAAATTTGAAAGTTTATTACTCAGCGCTCATTGTGATTACAATTTTAAGCTGTAAATTGTAATACAATCAATACAAATTTAAATAATATTGATAATTAAATCTTTACTTATACGAATGTAAGCTCTCTATCTTGTACTTGAAGAGAAAAAGAATACTTATTAGTTGAAAGCGATAGTCGATAAAAAATCTTGCATAAATGACAGATTTTAAGCACAAAATCATATAAAAATGATAAAATATTATAAAATAGGCCTTGGGCATCACCAGCGTGGGCTTAGTCGGTTACGTAATCAGCCACAATTACGGTTCGACAACCACGGAGAATTTGTTCTTTCTACTGATAGCCAACACCTTCATGATTTCGAGCTTTCTTCTAGTGCTCAGCTGTCTCTGCTCTTATACCACGGACTCCATCATTTCAAAAACCATTTTTGTGAGTACATTCACAAAGTGCTTAATGGCACGATGACAATTCTTAAGTGTACCATTTAACTTGTTTTTTTTTTAAATTTTTTTTCATTTTCAAAGAAGCTAAAATTAGATTTTTTTATATAAAATAGAATATACGAATTTGTCTAACTAGAGAGGACACCCCTTTTGGGTCACGAATTTTCTTCTAACTTTGGGATATGTTTTCTAATGTTAAAATATGAAGAAAGCCGCGTCCATTCGGTCTAATGCTCGATTTTTCAAACGTTATGAGCACTTTTACCGAAAATCTAAAAAAATTCGATTTTTGTTTAATCACTAATAACTTTTAAAAATTTAATTGTAACGTACTCTAACTCCCGGCATTTGAAAGGTGAGATCAAATCCTATCGATTAAAAAAAAATTGTCTAAAAATCTTTATTTGTTCCAAAGTTATAGTCAAACAAAGAATGATCATTAAAATAGCATAAAAAGTTCATTGGAATAATTTTAGTTTATTTTAACGGTTATTCTTTGTTTGACTATAACTTTGGAACAAATAAAGATTTTTAGACAAATTTTTTTTTGAACGATAGGATTTGATCTCACCTTTCAAATTCCGGGAGTTAAAGTACTTTACAATTAAGTGTTTAAAAGTTATAAGTGATTAAACAAAAATCGATTTTTTTAGACTTTCGGTAAAAGAGCGTTAGACCGAATGGACGCGGCTTTCTTCATATTTTAACATTAGAAAATATATCCTGAAGTTACAAGGAAATCCGTGATCCAAAAGTGATGTCCTCTCCTAGATAGTATAATATAGACATAAAATTTTAAATGTTGATGTATCATTAATTTAACTGACTGATTAAATTTTTAATAAATAGAGTAAATATGTATAAATAAATAATTGTGTAATCATTATACAGTAAATTTATTAGGAGATTCTCTTGCAATAAATTATAAAATTCATTACGATTCATTTTCCGAACAGGATCTTATATTTCACGCATTCGCGTTCGCTCTTCTTCTTGCCGCTTCGGTGACTTTACTAACGAAGGTCACAAAGGGGCAGTATCGGAGCGAAAATGAGAAGATGGAAATGGGCGCAGCAGTGAGTTTTCTTACATTTATCTGCTTCCTCGAAAGTGCAAATTAATTCGAGAGGATAACAAGCACAGCAAGGGCATTTCTTAACGATTTTCTTTTTCGATATCTCGCATAATTAATGTGTTTACTATGATATCGGAGTAAACAACTCGTTATCCAGTATTTCTTTACATTTCTATATAACATTTATAAGCTTCGAAAAAAAAATGATTAAAATAATTTGTAATTTTGAATGTTCTAAGGTGTTGAGATAAAAAAACCTTGCTAATTATTATTCAATAGGTGGTTTTTGACTCCCACCAACCTTCAGAATCAAACCGTATTTGAAGTTTTTGCAAATCTTAACGCGGAGGGTGAAAATTAATCGATGTAAATCTTTATTAAAATAGAAAATTGTTAAAAATGCGAATCCTCCTTATATTGATAGATTTAAATGATTATCAGTTGAAAATCGAAATTTTTCCTCGTTTTTTTACAGATTTGCGGCATCGTAAACGCAGCACTTTACTTGATTAGCACTCTATTTGCTCTTCGTAATTCTCGAGGTCTTTAAATTCGACTTATTTTGAGAGAGGGCAGAAGAAAAGAAACTCGAAATCGAAAAACATTATACTCAACGGTCGATAAATCTCCAGAAGAAAAAAATCTATAAGATCGACTTCATCGCTATGTCATAGTAGATTGCTTACACGATAATACTGACTGTGTAATATTAAGTTTTTACATAGATACGTAAAATGCAGAAAGTAGAATTATTTTTTTTTAAGTATTCGACAAAACAAATCAAATCTTGTAACAAAAATTATTTCTTTATCTTTACTATGCATTATTGTAATTATACTTTAAGAAATTATTACATTATTCACTGTGCTAAAAATCTATTCTGCTAAAATCAATATATTCTAAATTAATATTAGAAAATGAAATAGTTCAACGTGATTATATCAAAATGTTTTATATTTAGAAATAAAGCGAATGGCTTTGATGAAGTATTTTAACTAAAAAATGTATGAAATTCTGATTACCTTAAAATGCATTTATTGTATGCATTGAAACTACTTGCATTTCTTATGACCCGTTATTAGTTCAAAGTTTTACTTTTTACTGTACTCAAACTATTTACAAGATATGAGTCATCGTACTGAATGCGTATTAAACTTTTTTTGGAAATATACATCACAAACTTAGATTAAAAATTTCATAAGCTTTTTTTCATGTAAATATATTCATTTAATAATAACACAAAGTCATGAATTCGTTTTTATAAAATTATTCTGTTACGTCGGCGCGCAATTAATAAATTGCAAGTAACTTTATCTAATATAGAGTTTAAAATCTAAAAGATATTTATATCAAATTTAAGAAAGAAGCATCTAATTTTTGTATTTATTGCACAGCTATATAAGAGAAGTTACTTGCAATGTATGTATGTATTTCTGCAAATAAGATAAATATTTATTAATCGACAAATGTACTAACTGGATGTTGCGTTTGTAGTTAATTTATGATAGTAATTTAAGTTTTAAATAATAATACATTTTTATACTAATTTTATAATTCTTTAATATATGTCACTTATTTTAATATTAGAATCGTACACTTTACGAAGTATAAACAATACAAACAATAATAAATATCTTATAAAGATTATAATTTAAATATTTTAATACACTGTTGAAAGGATTATTATTGATTGTACACAATGAAAACTTATTATATACATATTGTAATTTAAAAGCAAATATTTATGTTAATAACTGTACTATTTCTAATAATTCAATAAATAACTTGATCTATACTAACGCTATGTCATATTTTAGTTACTCAATCTGATTTCTTAAAAATTATAAATAATGACTAAATAGATCTAGAAACGATTAATTAATATCAATTGACGAATGCAGGTTGTTGGAATAGTGATAATGAGTTTGGAGGTAGACGCCATAAATGAAAAATATTTGACAGCTGGTGACACTTTCCTCATGTTAATCGCTACTTCATTTATGATCGGAACTGCTATCTTCATAATTAGTTATATATTTTCACCTGTTTCTGAAGCCATTATTGGAAAAACAAATTACGTGAGTATAAGAAACCATTTTTAACTTTGATATATAATTTTTTGCTTTTTCGTTTAAACATACATTTAAAATATGTCTTACTTTTATATATATATATATATATCATTAGAATCGGGTATTGCAACTATAACTGTTTTTATATTTGCTTATAACAATTTTTTTAGGAAATAATTTACAACTCTTTTGCACTTTTCTTCTTATTAATTGCATCCATAACTGTAATCGCACAAGAAAGTAATAGGGAATTTGGAAGGCGAATGGTTGCTGCTGTAAGTAAATTATTAATTAGATAAGTTAAAATTCATACAATTGAGTACTAAAAAATGTTGTTGCAGATATTAGGAATTATTGATGCCATATTATACGCAGGAAATACAGCTTTAGCTGTTCGAAATAAAATTTAAGATGCCTGTACTTAAGTTAAACAGCCAAGAAGAAATCTCACTCTCTAACTTATATTTATCAATATTGAATGGTGCTATACGAATTGGAGCTCTCTACGTGTCTAACAATGACGCCGTCCCGAACAAGAGTGTGCGAAAAGCGCTTGTTTTATTATGCTAATATATTTTAATAAGTTTGAAAATAAATTATTTTTTTTAAAATACGTATATGTGAATTAGTATTTTTAAGCGTTATAACTTTACTTCTTACTGTAAATAGACGGCAACCAGAAATACTTTTGTGTCTAACGGGAAACATTCAATTAATTAAAAGGCCACACATTGTTCTATAATTATTCATTCAACAAACAGTTTTGTGAAAAAGTTAATTCTTCTAATTATTGCAATTGGTTAAAATTTTTTGTTATAAATAGTAATAAACATTTTTTTTTTTACAAATGATTGGAAAAAATCATTATTATTTTTCAATACAAGACCAGAGCAGCTTAGATCCGATTTTATAATTTGTGTATTGAAGGATTCAGTGTCATCCATAGAAAGTAAGTTAGACTTCGATCTAAAACCAAAAACATTCAAATATATTACTACTACTTTGCCAAAACAATTATTACTAGTACATTGATAGCTCTTTCACGTGTCTCCACTTTTGGCAACGGGCCAAAGTCGTGCATTTGTATAGCTCGAAATATATGTGTAGGCTACCGAGAAAGCGTTTCAGACGCGATTGTATTTTTGCATTTCAAAAGTAGAACCGCGCCTGTGAAAACACTGCTCCTGCAGAAGGTCAAAATTATATTATTCCCGTATATTAATTGATAATTTTTATCCTGGAACATTATGTTCATTTATATTTTTCATTACGAATAAATACATTCCTCGTTTGCCAAAAATATTGTCATTTATTTATTTCACGAAAGTTTCAAAATGCTTAATATGAGGAAATGTTGTATTTATATACATCGGTTTCTAATGCATTTTTTAATTTTAATTCATAATGTATATTTAAATTTAAGTGTATATTTAAAGATTAAAAATATTTTTTACATTTTTTAAAACTCTTGAAAGCAAAGTCAGCATTCCTCGCCTTCGTACAAAAGCTTCACCGGAAGTACCTAAGTATTTAGAAATCATTCAGGTTTATTCTTAACCCCCATCGAGATCATTAACGACGCGATTAAAAAAGTCAATTTTCCTAAGCTTTCAACGAACCGTGAAAGCTTCCTCACCTCCTGCAATTATTTTCGTCCCCCTATTTCCCTAGAACATCCGGATCGGAAGCAGAAAAACAAGTGCAAGGCGTCGCACTGCTCCCCAAACGTATTTAGCGCCGAAAAAAAAGTCGCGGCTGCCGCATCCGGCCCAAAATAGGAAAGCTACGCAGGGGGTACACGACACGTACCGTCATCCTTGGAATCGCCTCAGTTTCACCGGCAGACTCGAACTCAACGCATCTACATCTTCTTTCGAGCAGTTTTCACAAGTTTTAAGGATGTACGGGCTATAAGTCAAAATAGTGCCCCAATGTTCAAATTTTAGTTTATAGTTATATAATATCATTACAAATTATTGTACGAAATTTGTAATCATTCGCGAGTTTAGTTTATAAGATATATGAGTTTGAAATTAACATTGGCTCTTGTGGACAATTGATGAATTCAATGGAATTTTCAACTTAAATTAGAAAAAAAGTAATGATAAAATAGTGCCATCGTTCTTAAATTTTTGTATAAATATTCTTGAAGATCTTAAGAAGTGATATCATTTTCGAAAATTATCAAAGCGAGAATATTACAAAAGGTATAAATGAAAACGTGTCAAAAAATACGGTCTTGTTACATTAAAAGTTTATTAATCAGTACAAAATGTACCAAATGTTATATTTATCTATTTTCTAAATCTAATTTCTATCTATTTTCTTTCTCTATCTATTTTTTAAAATTTTCAATATTTTTTTTCTTGGGTTGAATATGACGTGCAGTCGCACCTTAAAGTTAATTCAAAGAAATTACTGATATTTTAAAGCCTTGAAAACATTTTTATTAAGACTATTGGTACTAATTTGATTGTAATGTTTACTTTACAGCAATAGAAAACTTGATAAATTACTAAAATGGATTAATACCGTAATCTTAAACTTTTGGTTGGGACTTTACGGCCAGTACATCCCTAAGCGAGCTGAAGCTCGAGAACAATACGAAGCCTGATTACGTTCCTTAATTAAAAGAGTTTACTTGTTGGGGAAGAATTGGAGTTTTTTAAGGAAGAATTTGAACTTTTGAAGTTTCAAGGTAAATATCATTTTTCATGCAGTTTAAACCTTTAATTGTATAAACACCTAAATTAGCGTCTGTAAAATACTTGTTTACGTTGTTAAAATTAATTTGGTTTCCAATCGTTTAAGCAGTAACTGTTAAATACCTTGAAATCTTTCTTGAATATTATGAGATTATTTTATATTATAATTTTATATTTCATGTTATATTTTTGTGAATTTAGAACATAAATTTATTCGCTGTTGACTATTAGATTACAGTAAGAAGATCGAGCGATATTGTTATAATAATATCTTCAAGAAAGAGGTGCAAATATTGCACTAAACAAGTAACTTTATTATGTTGCGGGAAATGGTTTCATAAAAAAGTGGAACAATATAGTATACCTATTACACTATAATTTTCTAAAAGTTGTTTGTAACCAAAATTCTTTTAATAAGATCATTAAATCGAAAAAGTAAGACCACATTCTTGGGGTAATTTTCCCAATACTAATTCCTCTTCAAGTTTCAAAAAAATGAGAAATTGCATTTGCCGGTAGCCTGAAAGATGATAAAACTCGGTAGCAGCGGCGGCAGCGGAAGAGGTGGTCCAATAGTAAGATTGGCGCCGACCGGAAATCACCACCAGACCGGTGGAATCGAGTGCTGCTTCTGCCGTTGCTGTACATGCATTCACCTTGAGTTCCTACGCTCTTTGCCCGGCATCGTCAAGATCCTCGAAACAGTGAGTGAGCTTTGTCTGCTTTTTTTTGCCTGCGAAAAATTCTCGAGACATTCTGCCTCATCGAGGGTATTTTTAGTAACATTTATACAAGAACTAAAAGAAAGCAAGTCCGGGCAAGTTCACTTGCATCTTCAAAGAATTTTTTCAGCTGGGAAATATTCATCTTTCTTTTGTTCTTATCTTTAGTTATTCTTATTAATTTTGAGTTTATTTTTGTTATTCTCAAAACCGTTTGCTTGAAAGACTTATATGCGCAGGATGTTTCGAAAATGTACGTCGAAAAGTATATCATGGGATAGAGGATAGTATATATTTATTAGTTCTGATGTAGGTTGATAAAAACTAATGATTTTCAAAGCTAAATTTATGACTATGTATGCCCAATTCCACTAAGAATATATAGGATATTACATTTAACATTGAAAATCATCACATTAACTTTTATCACCCCAGATTTATTTAGCAGTTTAAAAAAATTTAAACAACATTTTTTGATCAGGATGTGGTCCACTGTTCCGTGATGAGCAGTCAATTCATTTAAAAACTTGACTCTTTTTTGCCAACAGATTATTAGTGGACTAATTCAAAGTTTGTTAGTAAACTATGGTCTAAGATACAGTGCGACTATTGGCTCGGCGTTTGAAGGAGCCTTAACAACTTCTTCAGCTGGCTTCCTTACCTCCGCTGTTTTACTGGCCTGTTATTTTGTCTCCGAAAAGTCATACAGACTCATTCGCGCTTCGCTATTCGTAAGTATAAATCAATATTTTATCTTACTAGTAAATTCCAACGCGGATATAGAAAATTCTCGCACCTATTCCTTACCGACCAATCAACATCCGGCCATCACTTTTTTAAGAGAGGAGAATATTAACTTACAAGATATTTATACAGAATATTTTAAATACATTATAAAAAACGCTGCCAAGTTATTGGCAGTTAGCTTCCTCCTCACTAATTTATTGTTCCATTATTATCGTTTTTATTATTATTTTATTTTTATATGCTCATTTTAGAATTTAATGAAAACAATTTAAATATAAATTTTGTTATTGGAATATTTAAAGTCCTAAAAAACAGAATTTTTGAAATTTCTTGCACAAAGCTCGATTTCGAGTGATAAAAATCATGCACTAAATCAAGCTTTGTACAAGTGGTATCAAAAAATAATGTTCAATACAAGAGAATAAAAGTGATTTTAACCTGGTGTTACCTTTCACATTATCTTCGTTTTGAAAAAAATTAAATAAAAATTTCAACTAAATCGTATTTTCTCTAACTAATATTAGTCACATAAAAGTAATTTTTTGTATTTTACTTAAACTATATTGCTAAAACTAATGTA